>VDFB02342892.1:0-44553 GCA_007258455.2 Sequoia sempervirens
CATCAAGCATATTCAAGTTTGGATTTTGTAAAAAATAGTCCTCAAAAAGCACATACACCTAATAAGGGGAGGAAGGAGAGACATGAAGAAGTAAAGTATCATCCCCAAATTCATAGGAAGAAATACATGATGAAGGGGGTACAACATAAAGAGGGAATGTACACAAGAGGGTGCACACACATAAAAAAGTAGGATACAAATGAAAAGTGAACACAATAGTTCCTTTTCTTACTTGTCAACCAACATACATGTATGAGTTTGGCTTTGGATCTTTTGTGGAGTATGAGGAAGAAGGTACAAAACATAATAAAAATACACATAAGAAACAAAACCAATAGAGTTTTGTCAAGTATAGAATAGGCCTCCTCAAGGCAATCATCATTCTCAATAAAATATAGAGAGAGATTGACAAGGTGAGCCGTGAGATAAGTACTGATAATAAGAGGAGGGTTAGGGACAAGATGTCCCACTATGAGTGTAGCTGATGGTGAAGGGATATCAAAAATATGTTAAAGGATTCAAAATTGTGAAGGCTTAACCTTCACTCTAGTGGTGATGCATGTAGAAGATGATGGGGTAGTGGATGGTGAAGAAATGGTTGTGATGGTGATGGTAAGAGAAGGTGGTGTAGAAGGAGTTGGGTCGATTAGACGAGGAAGATTCACTTTAGTCTTATTTTAAGAGGTTGTGGTTTTGGGAGGAGTGGGGATGGGTTTTGAAGGTTTTACATTAGTGTGGGGCTTAACACATAGGGAATAATGAGAGTAGGTAATAGGACTTGGAGGGAGGGAAGGGGAGCGTGGTATAGCAGTCAATTTAGGATGAGCAGGGAGTTGTTTTTTGAATTTTAGAAGAGGGAAAATAAGGTGTGGTTTGGAAGTGGAAGAAGAAAATGCAAGGATAACGGAGAATAAGAAGAAAAATGAGGTGGATCACATTTTGATTTGGACAAAAGAAAAATAAAAATGGTAATCAAGATCATATACACTATAAAACAAAATGAGATGGAAAAATATTAAAAGTACACAGTTTTTATCTCTGCATTTCCATAACTTTTTAATCTAAAATCTATCACTCCTACTTGACATTTATCACCATTAAAAAACAATGATTTTTTTAAAGTTAACCCCCTACTCATAAAACCGTAACTTTGTCCTATTTCAAACATGCATCCCATCCATCCGAAGTGTAAGGACCACCATAACACACTACAAATGACAATCTAGGTGGTGGCGGCGGGAAAAGCTTACCTGGTGGCAAGCACTTGAACCCGAGCATTTAATAATCGAGTACAAACCACAAATCGATGCAAGTATTGCAAATCTCCAGCTCTGGTAGAATCATTTGTTTCCTGGAAAAAGGAGCTACAGCTCCAACCAGGGACCTTGGCTCAGTATAAAACCCCAACCAGCGCCATACATGTATGCCTAACATCAAATATAAATAGTTTTATCAGTTCAGAAGGTGTATATGCTGTTTAATTTGAATTTGTCTGGAATATCGCAGAGAAAGAGCAATGGAAGAAACACGCCCCTCCAAACGAAGTAAGACGTCCCAACCATCTGCAAAGGAGGAGAAGGAGAAGAAGAACGAGAATGATAATGAGGAGGAAAGGGAGGATGACAATAAAAGCAAGCAGCCTTTATTGGTATTCGCTCATGGCGCTGGAGCTCCTTCCTCCTCCCAGTGGATGATAAGGTACTCCTTTGTACTCTCAAAACCATCTCAATATGACACTAGAGATTTTAGGCTTCTCGAAATACATATTGTTTAGAATTTTTAAATCAATGCTTGGGATAACATTATCAAGGCAAAGAGATAAACAGATAGGTTAAGTTAAGCTCCTTGTGACTGATCAATAATTTGTTTGAAATGGTTATAATTCGGACTTTTTGCACTGTACCTTATATCAGAAAAAAATAATCGGCACGTAGAATATGTGATGTACAGCTTATAGATTAATATTTATCTAATATAAGCAGAAAGGGAATTTTTTGGTTATTACGAAAAATTCTGTTGTATAGAATGAATAAAATGCAATTGGCATAACAGTGTGTCACAATTACTTCAATCATTATTGCTTCTGCTGCTGGTTGGTTGATTCTGCAGCTATAATTTCCAACTAAATCCCCTCTTACATTTCATGAATTTCATTTTGGCTTGCAGTTTTTTAATTGGTTTCTTTAGTTTGGGTTGATTGCCTCACAAGCCTGCTGTCATTTTTCCATGTTAATCACATAAGTCTCCGAGACCAAACGTGTCCTGTTTCAAGCGAATAATTCATGACAGCAATATTCACAAACAATTTCATTCAATCCATTATATGTCGCTCCCTAACCTAAATTACAACTTCACGGCAATAAAAACATCACAATATCAGCATTTAATCCTTCTTCACTTATACTTTTCGTCATACTGCCTATAATGGTTATAACAATTCACCTATAGCTCAGCATCAACTTAGTAAGCAAATGGAATACGACAATAAAACAATAAGATCCTATGCTTTAAGCGGTATCATATTGGTTTAGGGTTTCAATCACAATCCCCTTAACATGTCTGCTAAGGCTGCTTATCAAAACTAGAAACAATCGCAAAAGCTATTCAAACATAGCGACAACTTATAAAACTTATTTAAGGTCAATTGGATACAGCCTTAAAGAATAATTCTAACAGCTTTTCGGCCCCAACCAGATCCATCTAAACCAGTTCCAACAACAATTTTGATTAGAGTCCTTTTTTACAGAAAGGTTAAAAAAGCTGCACTCCACATTCAAGTCTGAGTGTGGCTGCAAGGACTGCAATATTCTTTCTGAAAATTAATCTTGTCTGCAAGGACCTAAAACAACAATTCAGCAATGATAATGACTGTAAGGCTTTGTACCAACTATATGTGCCAAACTTGGCCATAGGTCTTCTACAAGAACAGTAACAGTTTAAGCATGGCCACTCAGACTTGCAAGATCAAATTCAAGTTTAAACATAGACATAGGGTCCAAGAATCCAAAGACCTTTGTTTCAATTTTAAAACGTGACCGTGAAGCTACAACAGTACGTAACAAAGCTACATCAATATTAAATTTCATTGTTAAAACATGGCTGTGGGCAACAGTAACATGGCTTCATGGTAAGCACGACGATGACACCTGAAGGACACTATGCTATTACTAATAAAGTACAGTTGTTAAGCCAAATAAATTTTGGTTAACAAGCATATCTGTTAGCTACGACATTTCACAAGAATGCTAAACATGGCTGCAGGTTATAGCCTAACTAGAATGCTAAAAAATAGTCTCTAGTAATCATTTATTGTTAATATCATGGCCACAAAGGCTTATATCAAAAAAGTTATTAAACCCTAGCCATCCAAGGGAACATGGCATCGCTCTTCATACTCCAAAACGCAAAATTTATTGGCTGTTTCTTCACAATTGAAGTACTCAAGTATGGGATTGCAGAATGGTTTATCATGTATCAATCATCATGACTCAAATATAAGTTCGGCTTAATCAATTATCTAGTCTAATTCATATGGGATTGCAGAATGGTTAGAAGTTTCAATTTTCTAGGGATATGACAAGATGGCAATAATGAAAGGCTGCTCAATTCTGTCATACACCTTCTCAAAGTCAATCTTTAGGCCTTTTGAAGAGATATTCTAGCCCATTCCATACCTTCCCAAACTCCAATGATATTATCCAATATGTATCTACTATGAATGCACCTCGCTTGTTCAAGTTTAACAGTCAAAGACAATAAATGCTTAAGGTGCAAAGCCAAGGATTTGGTATTTATTTTGTAGGAGACATTTCAAAGAGTTATGGAGATAGAAAGAGGAGAGTCACAAACAATTTGTTGAGCTTTAATAGGATTGTAGGGGAGACAAAAGAGGACGGTCACAAACAATTTGTTGAACTTTAATATGATTGTAGGGTACAAATTGAAGGCATTGAGTGAGCACCACCTTTCTAGTCATAGTGGAAGGTTGAGCTACAAACACATCCTAATAATGAGCAACCGAAGCTTGCAAAATATATGGCAAGCTAGTGAAGCTGACCATGGGCTTCTTTAATGTCTTGAATTTTATCCATAGACTGTCTAAATTGAACAAGATGAAAAAAGTCTTTGGAAAATTAGTCACCAACTTTTAACTAGTGTATATGAGCTCTAAATTGGGCTTTTTGCACTTGATAAGCCTCCACTAGGTTAAGTTCATGACACAAAGTAGCAACATCAAGTTGAAGGCTTTTTTTGAAGGGCCCTTGTTCAAGCTCTTGAGAAACCCTATTGTATTCATTGGTAGTGGCTTTGTGAGCTCATCTTTTGAAATGACAACTTAATTGCCATATATTTTAAGGAAAATGGAAGTGTGGGTGATGGCTGTATTCCACCAATCAATCCAATCATGGTTTTTGAAATGCCTAGGAGCGAGATTCCAAATGTGTTTTGAAATGGCTAAGGGTCTTCTTGTGGAGATTGGGAGTGTTAAAGTAAAAATGAGGCGTCAATTTCTTGACACAAGGAGACACTTGGTGACATGTTTTGATACACCAACACATTGGAATAACAAAGGTTCCTCTACTTGGAAGGTGGCTAGCCCTCAAGAGTCTTATTCAATTGTAACTTGAGGGGTTGCCTAAAATATCTCAATGGGAGAGTTCTTTGGTTGGTTTGTTCAAGGGGCTTTGATTGAATATCAAGAGTCATTCACAAGGACTAGTGGTTTAACATAGTGAAATCAATCACTAATAGCCAATGTAAACCTCTAATTCAATTTCATATCATGTGAGTGAATCCAATTCAAATTTGATTTACAATTTTCAAAGAGGCCCACCCATTCCTTGTGATTCTATTTGCACTAGATAGACCTATTATGGACATTGATACTCATTTATGTGCACTTGTATATTTTGGATTTGTGATTATGATGAAAAACTAGTGATATTGTGTCTAGATTGATTTAATTTTCATGAGTTGATTGAGATTGAGGATGACTATATTTTGGTATTATTATTTATGTGATGGATACGTGTTGTGCATTTTCTCTCTATTGTCATAATTGGATTTATGAATATGAAATTTTATTATGCTTTGAAGTTATCAATTTAATTTATTTTCAAATTAGTGTTGATATTGTATGAGAATGTTTTTGTATGGTGTAATTAGGAAAGAAATCAATATAAGATAATTTAATGAGATGAATTTGAATTGTATTGCTATGGTGTACAATTGTGATAAGTAATAAATTGTGATGATTATGCGAGTTTATAAGTTGTGTATAGTATATGATATGTTTAAGATTTTAGTTATCGTTGCTTTGATTATTTTGTGGGATATATTTATGTTTGTTTCTAAGTGTTTAGATGATTTTCATTTCTAATGAATAACATTTAGAGGTCCACTAGAAATCCTACTTGAATAAGTAACCCCTTGTAGGGCATCTACATAAGTTAAATAACACATTGTTTAGTATTTAATCTATTTAGTCTACTTGAATAAGTCAGTTGATTAAACATGATGTTCCTAAATGATGGCAAATGAATAAATAAAATAAATAGGAAATTAATTAAACCATCAAAACCAATATTGCATTTCTTCACCACATTAAGTAAATCAATGTCAATGAATTATAAATGTGGGTTAGGAAATTTAACTATTATCAAAATTGAGAATTTAAAAAAAATCGTAATATATAGGTTTTAAATTATTAATTAAATTTGTGTTTAATTGTTGGTTGTAATCTTGCCCTAGCTTGTCATTTAAGTTTCAATTGTAGATAAATTTAAATTGATTAATGCGAATGTTGTAGAGCTTGCCCTATTTTATAAAAGAAATTATTTAATGATTTTTGTGTAATTATTAGATTAATCTCTTCCATTAAAGTGTTTTTTTTCTTGGTTTGGTTGGTAATTTAATTTAGTTATTCTATTAGGTCATGCCTTAACATGATTGCTCCATTTCATCTAGGAGCCTAAAAAGGGAAATACCATATGAAGGTTCTCCCTTAAGGTGCTACTGGGAGTGATGCCATGCCTTATGTTAGGTTGCCTTCATCATTGCAGGGTGTGTGGAATGGGTCCTGCACCACTTGCTATGTATGATTTCCTTCCCTTGCCTAATGTGGCATGCACTTCGTTTACGTTGCACGTGGAACTTTTCCGAGTGTGCATGAAACATTAACTTGTGTAGTGTGATGGAGTCAAACAAAGTTGTTTAATAAAAAAGAAAATTGCTGTGTTAACGTTTGTGTCCATGTGAAAATATGGGCATGACACTAACAACAAATACTTTTCAGCATCAATTTTGAATGAAAACAATGTAAATCTTTACAATAGTGATATCACCTTCAAAATTGGAATTAGGCAACATGGAATTTGAAAAGTCATTCATTATTCTATTCCAATTTCAAAAGAACACAATTTTGACTTTTATAACAACAAAGAATATGTTAAAGGTGCAATTTTTACCACAAGAAAGTCGAAAATACAACTGAAATTCCTGCCTTATATGTAGATAAATTCATCATCATAAATCCCTAAAACTAATCCTAATCTAACATTGGTATAAAAAAGTACAAAATGGAAAGGGGAGGAAGAAAAGGGTTAAAGAATCTAAACTTGTTTTCAAATGCTCTATAAGTCATTTGATGAATTGACAAATCTAAATAAAACCATTCTTTGCCTAACCCATTGCTTGCAACCAAAATGTAGGAAGGTGCAATCTCCAAAGGACCTAAACTAACTACCAAATCACTACAACAATCATTAGTATTGCCACATAGATTGAGGAAGCATACTCATGATGTGCATGATAAATGTAGAATTTCAAACCATTTGAATGTGTTTAGGTTGATCACTTAGAACATCTCATCATCAACAAGATGTGAGTGATTTGAAACACATTTTGGGTCCATCAACATTCATGAATTAAATGTATAAAAAGACATAAAAACCAATTTAGAGATTGAAACCCATTATAAAAATGACAACCCAAAGAAATGGAACAACAAATTTGTTATATTTTATTCAAAAATAGGTTTCCAATTCTTTTGAAAAAGTTTCAATTACATATTTTTGGGTTTATTAGAAAGGAAAGATGAAAGGTCATTCCCTCCAAAAACCAAAAAGAGACAAAATGCACAAGGAAGACCAAGAGACATTTGTCCTTTCCCCTTTTGTCTTTATTCCCTCATTACATTTTTGCAAAAAATTGACATGCAAATGAGTGTCACAAGGCTTATGTAAACTCCTAGCTGTCCTTAGCGCTTTTCTACGAACTCTATTGTTGGAATCCATCAAAATCACCCTAACACATATTGAAGCAATGTTGTGCATGATTTTGTGCCCTATTGATTGCAGCTCCACATTCCATGCCTTCACTGCCCTCATTACACTTCCCACTTCTATAGTAGCCAGCAAGTCTTTCTTCATGGTTTGCACAAATTGAGGAGTTGCTGTTGAATTTGATGATGCAATTGGCCCAACAAGATATTCTATGGGGGATGTGAGATGTGATACCTTGTCTCTTAGTTTAACAACAAGCCACCACTAAAACAATGCTTGTTCTACAACATCATTAGAGGTGTAAAGGTTTGCAATACCAAGAGTGCAACCTTCAAAGTTGAAGAGTATCCAAATGGCTTGGTGAGTAGGGTTAGAATCCCAATTATCAAAATTTGGGTTCCAATTGTTAAGATAAAGGCCATAGGTCCCAAAAACCAAGGTCTGCTCTTGAATATTAGATCTTTATCCTATAATGTCCCCTTTTTCCTGAGTATTCAGCTGCAGGGACATCTAGCCTATTTGATTCCCATAGGCTATGATCAGGCATTATAAAAGAATAAAATAAAATAAATTATTTATAAAATTGTCTAAATAAATTAAATCATAAGGATAATTTTATTTTAATTAATTTAATTAAAGTGAAAAATAAAAAATAAAAAATATTATAAAGTCACTTTATTAAATAAAGTGTTCTTCTAGAAGCTTGAGGAGGTTACAATGGATTCTTCTAGAAGATTCAACTGAGCCTTGAAAAGGAGATGAGAGCAAGTCATTTGAGCATCTTGGTTTTGACATCTTTTATTAGATTTTCTGGGAGAGCTTGTGTTTGCAGGTTAAGTGTGCCCTAGGATGAAAACCCTTGGGTAGAATGGTTGTGTGGACAAAAACCCATTCAACCTTTTTGGGTGGATTCATTCTAGGATTCACAATTGAGCTTTATTGATTTGTTTGGAGATTTGGAGCTTCATGGAATAAGTTGTTGCAGAATTCAGAGGAGCAGATTTCTATATCAGATATTCAGATCAGATTTGAAGAAGGATTTGTTGGCGAGTTTTGGAGGCATATTGACTAGGGTTTGGCCCTAGGGTTTGAGTGCCACCTTCTAGGATTGGAGCAACCTCATCCTTGAGGTGATTTGTGGCTGCTAGGATTTGGAAAATGCGCTCAAATTGGTACAACAGCAGATCAGTCCTCTTCTGGCATTTTTGAAGATTATAAATTGGTGCTTGTAGTTAGGGTTTCATCTCTCATTTGGAGCACCTACCTTTGGAGGAGATTTTGGTGGTTTTTGTTGCATCCATTCGGCATCATTGACATCATTTTGGAGCAGCGAATATAGCAGACCTGTGCGCCCATTTGGATCAGCCTTTTTGGTGTTGTGGAGATTCATTGCCATAGGGTTTTCAAACCCTAAGTTGAGGGCCACACCTTGGAGGTCTTTTTCATCATTTGGAGGTCAAATTTGCGTGTAAATTGGTATTCATAAACCCTAGGATTTATAATAGGTTATAGCTGGGCATGTTTGACATGTTTGCCCATGGTATTTGAAGACTTCATAATTCTGAATTATAACAACAGACTTCTGTTCTGAGTTTCCTGTCATTTTGGTGTTGAATCATTGTGCAATGCATTGTGTAATTCAACTATGATTTTAGCACATGTATTGGCATGACTGTTATGATGTTTTTGGCATGTTAAGTGGCTGTTATAAGTGTTTGATTAAGTCTGAAACAAAAAATCAGAACTGCAGAAACTAGGGTTTTGAATCAGATTTAGAAATAAAAAAAACAGGGCAAAAATGAAAACCCTAAAATAAAAAAAAATAGCAAATATCTTATGTGGGATGTGTAGTGGCATTAGAGCTTTGCTCTTTGTAATGACTAATCCCCAAATTTATTTTTTGAAACTTCACCTCTGCTATTATAATTTTTTTTGTGTTCACCAAGTTCTTTTTTTCTTTCTGTTTTCACACCCACTGCTGTGACGAAGTTTTGTAAATTGTTTCCAGTCTGATTCAGGTTTGTTTGTTTGCCTTTTTACATGCCATTCATTGTGCAAGTTGTTTTTTCTACAAGATGCATATAACTAGCAAATAAAATAGACAACAGGAGAAAGCTGAAAGTATGCTCTTATTCACTTCAAACCACTTTATTTTCAACAACATTTAAGTGCTGATTACAACTGTTCCATCTGAAATATTCGAAGCCTTCAAACCTGGATATTAAGAGCAGCTGCAGCAAGAAACTCTTCCTCAAAACCCAGCGACCAGTACCTTGAATGGTCTTTCTTCCTCTAGGATCAAGAGCTCCAATGCAGCAAAGGGAGAGCTCCTTAAAACAGCCACCACGCCAAGCTTGTACCAGATTTTCAGATCAATAACCAACTCCACAGGGGCCGTACCTTCCAATAGGGGCGATTTTCTACAATAAATCCCAGCTTTCACCAAAAAATCCAAACTTATGCTAGAAAGGGTCGCCCTTGCAAGAGGAATTGATCCTTCAAATACCCATTTCAAATAACTCCTTCATTTCAGATTTATGAACAAATATATGGGTTCCCAGGTACAAAATAGAAGCTCCTGAAAAAAGCCTAAAATCACCACCAAACTGAAAGAGATATCACTCACACCAAAACAACTGAAATCCAATCAAAAATATTGATAAATCTTCATTCCTTTGAGCCCAGTTGTGATCGCTGTATGAAATCACCCAGCACAAGTCTGAGCAGGTCTCTCACTGCCGAGACAAGTCCTAGAATCTGAGGGGCTACGTCCTCAATTCCGTGCTTCAATATCTTGGCAACACACCAACAACATATCCCTCTATTTTCCAAACTCAATACCTGGAGAAATGAGCCACCAAAAGTCATTTTTATCAAAGCTTGAATTAGGGCAACTCTCCAACCCCTCAAACCCACGCCTCATTTCACTTGCTTTTGATTTTAAATTCAATTTTTTAATCCTTTGTCTTCATAACATGGGCGCCCAAATGGAGAAGCATTATAATTTAATATTATTTTTAAAAACAACTTAAAGTTGTTGAACTAGGCGTCCTTGGTCACCTTTTTTAAAGACCCCCCCTTATGACCCCATTTAAAATTAAAATATAAAGTCACTTTTATGAAGCACATATTTCGAGGCAAAGTACAAATATTAAAATGATTTCCTCAAGGTAACTTAATCAATTGAATATACTGCACTAACAAGCCTGACCAGGTCCAGTGTTCCACAAATTGACTAACTATTTTTAGTAAGTATTAAAAATAGTAAGTTATCATCCAAAAGCTCAACTGGAGAGTAACTGACATTGCACCAAGGCTCACCGAAGATAGTGAGCATCCAACTGCCCTTGCTAAAAATAGAGAGGCCCGACTAACCCTAACTGACTTACTATTTTTAGAAAGTCTTAAAAATAGTAAAATGCGCCTTGAAACTTGAGCCGGGGAGAGATTGAGATGCTCGAGAAGGCTCATGAAAGATTGAAGCACTGTGCCAGACCCCCTACTAAAAATAGTAAGTGTTCCCGGATCAACTCGAATTGAAAGAGGGTGTTGTAGAAAGGGGACATTATAGTCCGCCCTTCCCAAAGATTGCTTGTCCTCAAGCAATTCCAGTGAACCTTGCAATCCACATCCAAAACCATGCCGAAACTTGAAATGATTCCTGGGTCCCAAATAAGTCTGGTTGGTCTGTAACTCCAACTGCTCAACTCCCTGTCCTGCAAGGCATCAACACACAAAGCCTCCTGAAAGTCACCTGCAAGCAGAATGATGAAACACCACCAAAACTAGATCCACTCCTCAAAAATAAGTCTCTCCAAATAACCAAACGGTGGTGCCACCGGAGTAAACTCGAGAAAATCTACACTAGCTCTCACATCCCAAACGACATTTGCTCTAAAATCCAATGTGAATCTCAGACTCTTGGTGAATCGTAGAAAAGAGCCATCACGTTGAGCCTGCGTCGTACTGAACATCACTGCCAACCCCAAGCGCCCAGATTGTACTCTCCTATCCCAAACTGCTGCAAACAGTGAACCATCAACCACAACAAAGTATGCCCACGCCATGAAGTAACTGAAGTCAGCATCACTCACCAAAATGGAGGCAGATAATGGGAGCACAAAATTTGGAAAGGTACTTGTTGATGTGTTTTTTGTGACCGCACCAATCAGCAGAACAAAGTATCCGAACGCGACTCCATTCTCTCTTGATCAAAGAATTCCGTACGCTAAGATTGCAAGAAAGTTCATACGTTCAACTCCAAGGTTTCGAAAATGCTATGGAATACCCTCAGTCGGTTCGTTGTGATTTGTTGTTTACACAAGGGGACTTACACAATTGTTCAAAAGGTTTGCAACTGACAACAGGTTAACGATTGGAAGGGGATTTTTGTGCGTTGCGAATGATTCAACAATAAGGTACGTTTTTCCTAAAACTAACCAGAAATGTACTGAAATTAAAAGAGTGCAGGGTTTAGAAGATCTAAGTTCTATACTAAGGAGGACGTGGGATCAATCTCACCAGACTTCAACCAGACTCTGCTTCGCCTCGCGTTGGACAGCCTACACAAAGTCGGTGCAATCTTCAAAGGAACAGCGAAAGGTATTCAGATTACGACTCAACATGCAAGTACCATCAGGACGATGCATACAAACACGTGAATCACAATCGAAGTTAAGCTTGTAATGTTTTCTAGTTGAACACACAAGGCAAACTTGCCGTCAGTAAGCTGCTAGTGGTATGGATTAAAACGAAGTTGCCTTGATCAACACCACAAATCCACAACTAACATCTACTTGTATGAAAATAAAAATTACTCTAATCTAAGCTACTACTTGAAGTAGAAGGGATGTAGAAATCTTGCTAGCTGCTCATAACAAAGACGAATTCACCATCAATGAAAGCTTCTTTTTATTATGATAGTTTTCACAACAATCTCTTACAAAGTTTTCAAAGGAAAACTTTCCTTCTCCTCCAAACTATGCTAAGCTAGCAAACTATCAGTCTCTCTGCTCTAGTCTTTGATCTAATGCCTAATCTAATGATGTACAAATGAGGGGGGATGCCCCTTTTATAGATAGCCTAGTCCAATGGACGACTCAGATTACAATCAAATGAATGGCTCAGATTAAGCCACATCAACCCTAACCCTGAAAACTGCCAGAATAGGGAGTGGTACAATAAATGAATCAAAAGATTCCCACTCACTCCCAAAATAGCAAAGGCAATTAATGTCCATAATCAGTCTTCCAGAAGGTCATCATCTAGAAATGCGTTTCCGTTCTCCTTCTCCTTGGCTGCAAAATCAATGAATCTGACGAGCATAGCCTCAACCTCCTGAACTGAGATAGGCGGGATGTGATCAAGCTGAAACTCTAACACTGTAACTGCCTGCCCATGCCGTGTACAAGATTTTCTCCAGGCAACTAAAGCATCCTGTGTATTCTGAATAATACTGGAGAAAGTGGAGGTGTTCTCAAAGTTGTTTTGAACAAAAGTCTTCACCTCCGAAAAGAAAGGTGGCAGCCTACTCCTCAAGCCATCAACAATCACCTCATCAGAATTTAGCCTCCTAGCAAAGATAGCCTCCAAGGTGTTCAGGACTCCATCAATAATGTTCATCATAGCCTTCCTGACTCTGGCTGGATCCGCCTGTGCTGCATCAAAGAATCCACGTCTTGTGACTATTGAAGAGTACCAGCCAGTAAAATCGTACCTATCACCCTCCTGAATTACTCCTCCATCGATCAACATTTGCAATGGAGTATGCATCAAGGCCTCCAGACGCTGAATAACCTTGCTCTGATAGACATGAGCATCACTCCAGGCCTGATTGACTGCCTCCATCCGTGCCATAATTCCGGAAGCTTGCTGATAAGCATAAAGTTTTCTGTCTCGGCACGAACACCTGCAACCCATTTATCTGCCTCCTGTGCCATTTTCCTCAAATCCTCCAGGCCATTAACTGATTCCCTTGACAACTCGGCTGGAAGCTCAATCGCTGGAATCTCCTGCCCACAAGGACGAGATAAATGTTGCACGTAGCCTATCAAAGTCTTATGCTCCTTCTTCAATTTCTTGTACTTGCCCTCAGTCCTGAGCAATCTGTCCTTGAGCGCCTGATAGGAGTTATCACACTCCTCAATAATCTGTGCTCTAGTGGGGCGACCCAACTCCATGGTAGTGATCATCTAATTTTCTGGAACAGCCTCGTCTCGATCACAATCAACTCTTGGCACAGCCATGTGAAGGGTGCGAGAGCCATCCTCATCTGTTGAGATCTTCAAAAATTTCCTAGCTCTCTTCTTTGTTGGAGGTGCACTGATCTGACTCAAAAATTCTTCCATTTCTACTGCTGGATCAGCCTCTTCACTGGGGCTCCTCCTCATTCTATCTCTGAGTCAATCAGGTACTGTTGACGTGGTTTTTGTGACCGCTTCAATCAGCAGAACAAAGTTGCCAACGGCTACCCTATCCTCTCTTGAACAAAGTATTTAGCATGCTAAGATTGCAAGTAAGATCATACTTTCAACTCCAAGGTTCCTTTAATGCGAATAGACTCAGTTGGCTCGATGTGATTTTGTTGTTTTCTTACGAGGGGACTTACACAATTGTTCAGGATATTTGCAATAAACAACCGATATATGCTTTGAAAGGGATTTTGTGCGAATGATTTAGCTTTGAAGTACGAATTTCCTAAAGCTAACCAAAGTATGCGGAATTGAATGGCTGCAGAGATTTCTAGGATCTAAATTCTAACCTAAATGCAAGAGGGTGTTAGGCTCAATTTCAATGAACTTCAACCAAACGTTATCTAGCCTCCTGTTGGACAGCCTCGACAAGGTTAGTGCAATCTTCAAAGGAGAAAAAGGATATTCAAATCACGATTCAATGATGCAAGTACCATCACAACGATGCATAGCTACACATGAATCTTGACCGAAGCTAAGTGCAAAAGTTTTCCAGTTGATCACGCAGGACAAACTTACCATCAGTAAGATTGTTAGTGGTATGGACTCAAGAAGCTCATTTACATCAAACGCAAACACCCATAACTAACTATTTGCATGAAAATTAAATCCTACTTGAAGTCAAAGGAAGAAGAAACCTCACAAACTACTCACAACAAAAGTTGAATCCATCATCAATGAAATGCTTTTATTATGATTAGCTTTCGTGACAATCTCTTACAAAAATTCTCAAAGGGAGAATTCCCCTTTTTCCTTCAAACAATGCAATGAAAACTATTCTAACTCCAAAAATGTCTACTCTCTATTCTGCTCCGATATCAACTGATTGCTAACTACTACTGTACAAATGAGGGGACTCCCCTTTATATAGCTGGCCAATCTCAATGGACGGTCCAGATCAAATTACAATGGAGGGCTCAGATCGAGCCACCTCAGCCCTAGACAAGAATAACCCTAAAAACCGCCAGAAGGTGGAGGAGCGGCGTCATTAATGATCCCAAAAATAGCAGATTCCTCCGTGACCACCATGGGCAATTAATGCCCACTACCCTTCTAGAAGATTCTAGTCCATAACCGCGTTCCCATTGCTCTTTTCTCTGACCGCGTAAGCTATGAATCGGGCCAGCACTGAATCAACTTCCTCCTCGAAATCGATGGAGTAAGATTGAGCTGATATTCAAGGATGCCCACCATTTGCTCCCACCGTTGTAACATCCAACTAATCTACGGTTAAGAAGGGTTAACTGGTAACTACCTTCAGCTGAACTGTAACTAATTGTTTTCAAGGGATCAAGAGTTTTCCAATGTTTCTAACTGATTTTTTTTTTTTTTTTAAAAGCAGTTTCAAATTATTATGAAAAATGTAACTACCATTCTAGGGTTTACTTACAACGGTTATCTAAATTTTCTACATCTAACTTGCAGAATTCAACTAAGCAGTTTAATTTAACAATAACTAACAAGTAATGATAATTTCAGCTAAAAAGACATTGCTCAAAATTCAAGATGAATATTATTTCAACAAATAGTAAACATTCAGATCTTTGTACCTGGAAATAGAGCGAGAAGCAAAATTTTGCATTTGACACCATCTTCTTTGGCAATACTATTCAGAGGGAAAAGAAATCATCATCAGGGGCTTTACCGCCCAACCAAGACCTGCTGGTCTCCCGAGTTTCTTCAACTGAAGAACCCGCCCTTCACGAGGTCAATTATCAAGGATCAATTGTTATCAGTTCTCTGAGCCTGATGTCCACGAACCTATACTACTGATCGATCCTTCCTCTATAGGTACCTCTTATCAGAAGAATCATCCTGATCAGAGTATATCTGGCCATGGAAGCTGACATTGCCGAACGGGCATCTACCTTGGCCAAGGATTTTTAATTAATTATTTATGGCATCACTGTGCCGTCAGCACGCATCCTTGCTCATTAAGTTTACACTAGATATGTTTCAAGTTTCTACATTCAAGAACATCAAATATTCAAGTTCAAGTTCTTACTGTTTGCTATTAATTTCATTGGTTCAAATAAAGAATTTATCGATTATCCTTCAGGAAGAGATAATGTTCAGATTTGTTAGACATATCCTACTAGTCTCCATACCAGTTCAGGTTTTAGGGTCTTATGCTTATAAGAAGACAATAACCGTGAAAAGACTCTAATCAAATATTAAGTATTTGCAATGCAGTATTGGAATCTACTGGTTAACCAAAAGGATGTACCATTCCCTGCTTGATTGATGGATGAAGATGGTGTGACAGTTTCCCAGTTGCTTTGTGTTTATTTTGTTTTTTTTATTTTAATTACATGCAGGACATCTTCAGAATGGCTTTCATCATTAAGCAACTAAGCTCCTACTACTGGCATTGTTTGATGTTCTGCTCTGGTGTACTGTTCAGTACATCAAGGATTAAAGAATAGAAAAGAGGAGACAGAGGTCGCTTCATGGTTTGTCTAAGGTATACCAGAATACAAGAAAAAAAAAGGAACTCCCTAGGTCGGCTTTGCTTGATGAGGATATTGCAAGATCACGAAATTGAACAGAGGAAGAACTGTCTCAGATTTACTTCTGACTGTATGACCCCCAGTTGGAAAGGTTAAACGGTATTCAGATTTAAGCAAGAGCTATGGTTCAAACTAACAAAACCCTACCTTAAATTCTCAGAGCAAGAATAGTATTGAGAATAGCCGATATAAATCAAAATAAGATTATAACCATTCATTCATTAGGGCGAATAAGAACTATTCTCATAATGAATTCTACGCAAGTGAGGTAGAAGGAAGATGAACACATTTACGTGCCTGATAGTATTACGGTTGTTGCCACTGACCACGAATTCCGCTCTGCTTGCTTCCCGAGAAGAGTTTCGTGAGCCACCGGCGATTATTTCCGCGGAACAGAGGAAGAGAAAGGCGTATGAGGATCACTTTCGCTTCAGACAGATCTTCCCCACCCGATTTCAAGAGAAGAATAAACAAAACACAGAGAAATAACCGAACCCTAAACTTGGCGGAAGATTGGTATCCTTCAAAAGACGCAGACCAAAAGAGAATAACGAATGATCAGATGGAATGGATTTTCCCAGACGGGGTCGACGTTTAAATGAATGCCCTTTCGCATTCCCCATCAAGCCTCTTGAATGCAAGGCGTTACCATGCAAGCCGATGCCCTGGTGATGCGTTCAGATTTCCATTCATCGGCCCTCTTTACCCCGCACGAAGACCACTACAAAATGCGTTCATTTTAGCCGCTTAACTATATTTCCCCCTTTTTAGATTCGAAGAATTAATATATGAAGTCTTAAAAGTTGCCAAATTAACATTTAAAATTCCTTATGAAGCGAAGATATCTTAATGTTTTCTTTTTAAGGTTTATTATTTATTATTTATTTTACCAAGGCCATGATTATCTTGTGTCGTCAATTGCATCCCAGAGTTTGATAACAATCGGATCCTTGTTAACCGTGTCCTCTCCCTGATGACGGTCCCTTTTCTTTTTTTTTTTGCGTTGATGGCCCTGCAATCACTCGACACCAAAAGCCAGAGTTAGACTATTCTTAACATATTGTTTCACATGTAACAACATCATCTATAGTTGTATTTACGCAATTAAATAATCCTCCATCATTTCATTCATTTGCCAAGAGATAAAAAAAAATAACTAGAGCAATTATTTAATCCTTTAATTCATTTTCATAAGAAGGATAATGTTTCAATAACGGAAATAACGACCATGTCTTCAATACCATAACTTATCAAGTTCTAGGGGGGTTGTGACACCGATCACAAGATTTTCTCCAAGATTCAATAGAGTCCTGTGTGCTTTGAATAATTGTTGAAAATGTGGAGATGTTTTCAAAGTCAAGCTGGGAAAACGTTTTCATCTCAGAGAAGAAAGGCTGCAATCTTGCCTTCAATCCTTCCACCTCTACCTCCTCATGAGTTAGCCTCCTGGCGAACAATGCATCCAATGTGTTGAGGATGCCCTCGTGAATATTTCTCATCGCCTTCTTGATTTTGGAAGATTCTGTAGCTGCCGTGTCAAAGAAGCCCTTCCCAGTGAATGCAGCCGAATGCCATCCAAAGAAATCGTACCTATCTCCAGCTTGGATCACTCCTTCATTTATCAAAGTCTGTGTAGGCACACGCATCAGAACAGCAAGGCGAGGAATAGTCTTGTCCTGGAAAATATGGGTGTCACCCCAAGCTTGCTCAATACCATCTAAGCGTGAAAGGATACTAGATGCACTTCGAAAAGAGGAGACAAGGTCAGCCATGAATTTCTCCGCCTCACTGTGAACACTGCTTATCCACTTATCCCCCTCTCGGACAGCCCTCTTCACTTCTTCAAGCCCACTGATTGGTTCTCGTGGCAACTCTGGTGGAAGCTCTACTGCTGGGTTCTCCTGAGCACCCGGATGTGCTAGATGTTGCACATATTCAACCAATGCCTTGTGCTCTTTCTTCAATCTCTTATACTTTCCCTCCTTTTTCACTAGCCTGTCCCTCAACGCTTGGAATGAGCTTTCAGCTTCTTCAACCACTTGCACTCCAGAAGGACGTCCCAAATCAATTGTGGTGACGGTGTAATTCTCTGGCATTGCGTCACTCAAATCATGATCCTCCCTTGGAACGGCAATATGGAGGGTGCGTGAACCAGCCTGATTAGTCTCCATTTTCGAATACTTTCTTGCCCTCTTCCTTTTTGGGGACTTACTTGTTCTGTTTAGAAGCTCCTCCATCTCAATTGCCAGATCAGCATCATCATCCTGATCCCTCCTTATTGCGTGTGATAGCCAATTACGCTGAACGTCGTAAACAATAAGGGGCTGCTCTTCAGTTGCCTCCACTTCACGAACCTCCTCTCGAGCAGTATTCTGTTGAGGCTCAATTATCTCAATGTGTTGATCACTCTCCTCATGAGCTCCAACCCTTGACTCTATGACGTCTTCCTCCTCGAAAGCACAATCAAAGTGGGTATCTGTTTCTGTCTCTTCCCCTTCATCTGGCTGATTGGCACCTTCAGGGACATTAGCACTCTGAGTATCCAACTCTCTCGGCATTGGTTGGTTAACCTCTCCAATCTCTGGCTCTTCATTCCTTCGAACCCTTTGATCTGCAAACAGCGAGACTTCGCGCACGCTGGAGGAATGGCTCACCAACTGAGTAGATGATGTATCCTCCGATCCTTGAGGTTCCGGCTTAATAGGTTCCTCCGGCTGTGGTGGCTCCACAGCTTGGGCAGTTTGTTTCTTCCTCTTTGCCAACATCGGTGGCCTTCTATCACCCATGAGGTCGTATGTGAGGGCAACTGACCTTCTTCTCAATCTGCGAATGTGCTCCTCTACCCAAGTCCTTGTAAAAGTCAAGACGGGAATAGACAAGGTGTCTAAGTCCGCAATCTCTGGTTCAGCCCAATCTAGTGGTGGGATCGGAGTGTCCTTTATCGATTCATAATCTGGGTGAACAAGCCTAGTATCTTCTTGGACTTGATCCGGCACTGTGACCACTTCACATTCTCTAATTAATTTGAGAGGCAACCTCGAAAACATCCTTTTTCTAATTTCGGCTTCATCTCCAGCGTTTGCCCAAAAATCTTCCAAGTGAGCTTTGTGCCTGTATTCCTCACCTTGCACTGTTCCAATTTTTCCCCGAGGATCAAAATCCTGCCGGCTGGTATGAAGAGTAAACTGATAGAATCGCAACTCATCTTCCGCCTCCTTGGCTGCCTGTAGAGAAGGGCATTCTTCAAGTGAGTTTCCCAAAACAATGGGAAAATGCAAACCTCCCTTCTTCTTTCTCCTTATGATTTTGTCATAGGCTACCAGTTGCCTAGATAGCTCAAGCATTATCATCCTGTTCGTGGGGTACCTCGGTAGTCGGTAGACGTATGAGTTGTACCCTGGCAGTCTTAAGTAGGTGAACTTTGGGAATTGGACGAACCAAAACCCATACTCTTCTATCAACATTTGCGCCTCTTCAGATATCCTCTGTTCCAGTCTCCGCTGAAGGGTCCTAGTGATGTACATGGTGAAAGCGTCATTCACCCTCTTGAAGTCAGTGGTGCGTGTGAGATGTAATTGCCTACAAGATTCATGAATCTTGAACTGGTTAAAACCACATCCAATCGGCTCTTGGTATGCCAACCCTCTGTACTTAGTCATCCGAGCAAGCATGTAGATGACATACGAACTCATGTAGAATTTTTTTGTTCTCCTTATATTCTGAAATTGCTCATCAATGTTGTCGCTGATCATCTGAGCCCAATTTACTTTCACCTTCCCTTCGAGCACCACGCTGATGTAAAAGAACATCCATGGCTCGAACACATATGACTGCGGGCTGCTGTTAACCCTGCTGAGCAACATAATTATATCACAGTACTCCTGTTTCAGCTCCTCTGAAATTATTTGCTTTGGCAGCCTAGCGGCAGGAGGCTTTGGCTTTCTCATCCAAGTGGTGTTGATTCTCTTTACGCACTTCTCGAAAGATGTGGCATACATCTTATCAGCTTTTGCCTTGGATTTGTGTAACATTTTATCTGTGGGCAGAATCCCGAACGCCTCGCCAATTGCATTAGGTTCAAGGTTGGCCAACAAAACGCCATCCGGAGAAACAATCGTCCGATGGTCCGAATTGTAGAAGTTGGCGCACTCCATAATCAGCTTAGGACATCGAATTGCTGGTTGGAATCCGGCTGCTGCATATAATCCGCTCCTCAGAATGTTTTGTGATGCTTCCGTCGGAAGATTGCCACCCTGTCCATATATCCTTCGCATGAAGGCTTCGAGGTTGAAGGACCCAAGGTTGGTATCAGTCACATTCCCGTACTTTGACACGATCTTAGACTCCGGAATGAAAGATTTCTTCAAGCTCTTGATGATCGCCTGCCTGGAGGCGTTTTCTTTGGCAGCTTCATTATTCCCAGCCTTAGCTCCAGCTTTGCTTGTCCCAGCAACATTAGCTTTTCGTCCTTCGGTCATCTGCGAAACAAGAAGCAAACATTACACTTCAAACTTTTAAAATAAAAATCACGAGAGACGGCTAGCGAATGGAGTTGGCTGCAAGGATAAATATGAGTTAATAGCTTCAGCAGTAAAACTACGACTTCAAACTTCGATAGATTTAAACTCTGAGATGTAAAATTCCGAACTTCAACAATTTTGCAGCCAAAAGAATTTAACTCCAGCAGTCCCAACTTCGAAAAATGCTTCAAGTTTCGGCCACTTTCAACAATTTTAAATCAATCAGCACGTTCCAACAATTTCAAATCAGTACTTCGAAAGTTATACATCAGCAACTTTGAAGATTTTAAATCAGTAAGTTCGAAAGTTTCAAATCAGCAAGCAGGTTTCAATAATTTCAAATCAGCTCTACGAAAGTTATAAATCAGCAACTTCGAAGATTTTAAATCAACAAGTTTGAACAATTTCTACTTCTGATTTGATTCGAAACATTCAGCAACTTCAGAAAATTTAAATCTCAACAACTCTAAGTTCAAACAATTTTTCGACTTCCAACATAAATGATTTCAGCCTTTTAACTTTCAACTTCGAAACACACTTCAACTTTCAGCAACTTTGAAAATATTAAATCTCAGCAACTTTAAATACTTACCTTCAACAACTCCAAATCTTGAGAGATTCAAACTTTTTGAAAAGAAATCGAACTCAACTCAGCAATTTCGCAACTTCGAATCTCAAGAAAATTCAAGCTTCTTGAAAAATCGAATTCAACACCTCTCACATTTTCAGCAACTCTCAATCTTGAAAATATTAAATCTCAGCTCAACAATCACTCTCAACTCACCAGCATAAATCTCAGCTTTGAACTTTGTGAGATGAAAATGAAAATCCTCGGAGTTTTATAACCAAAAGCTAGTGCTAATTTTAGCAGATGCCATTAATTCTCTTCATCATGACTTACGCATTTGCTAAATTTGAAAGAGAATATTTTAGTCGTCTTACAGTCGTCATAGCAATTTGCTATTCAGGGAGATTCTTTCCTTGATTTAAATTTAAAACTTCCCTCTCGACTGCCAGTTACCTTCAGTGATTTAAAAAAAATCATTTTACTTCAATTTGAAATAATCTCATGGCATATTTAATTTATTAAAATTTAATTCAAATGCCATTTTAATTTATTTCACCAGCGTTTGTGAAAATTTGATGTCAACACTTTAAAACGGGTAGGCGAAATTTATTTTCCGTCTGTAATAACTCCAAAATAAATTCCCCACGATTAAAATCGTTCGAGTTTTTAAAATTTCATGGGTCTAAATTCAAAGGGGAATTTAATTTAATACGTAGGAAAATAATTAAATTAAATTTTTAATTTAATTTCTCCGACTTAGGCAAATTTTAAATTAATTGCCTAGAGAAATATTATTATTTCCAACGCCTTTTATTTTTTTCATCTCCACACTTCGATTTTGTCGAGCTTTCATTAAATCTCCAATCTCAATTTTTTCTTGGGCGTACATGTCTTAGAAAATGTCAAGTCAAAAATTCATGACTTAGTGTATTTTTCATTTCTCCAAGTTAGGCGTATTTCTCACTTCCACTCACTTGGAAAAAATTTCCAAATAACTTCAATATTCAAAATGTTTTCAATTTCCATCTTCCAGTTTAGGCGTGGTTGAAGGATTTAGAAAATATTTCACACTTCCTCCACAACCCTAGGCGAATACCCCTCTTCATGCTTTCAATTCGGATTTTGATCAATACTTCTCCTCTCAGCTTAGACGTTTTTATCCTTTTAAGGCTGGGCGCATTTAGAGGGTCCAGCTTTAAGGCGCATTTGGGGGGGTGCTTCTAATTCTCACGCCTTAGAATATTTTCAAGGACTTTCCAAGTTGCCAGGCGCATTTAACATGATCTTCTTTTAATTTCGACATTCAACATTTAATCAATACTTTTCCCTTTGTTCAAGGCGCAAACAAGAGGTTGGGCTTCCATTTTGGGGCGCATTTCATGCCTTAAACTTTCAGCAATATGACTTAGAAAAATTGGATACCTCCTTACATTTTAGGCGCATTTGGGGCTTCATGCTTTCAATTCGGATTTTGATCAATACTTCTCTCAGCTTAGACGTTTTTATCCTTTTAAGGCTGGGCGCATATCCACCCTGGTACTTCAAGTTTTTGCCTTAGGAAAATTTCGAAGTTCTTTGCAAGGTGGGGCGCAAATAACCCATGTAGCTTTTAGTTTCCTTTTAACCATTTTTTCCTTCCAGGCGCAAATGACCCTTGGTGTTTTCAATTTTATCACTTAGAACTTTCAACTTACTCTTCAGGCCTCAAGGGCGCATTTGGATGGGGGAGCTTTTAATTGGGGGCACATTTCACCCATGCAGCTTCCAATTTGTACCTTGGGCGCAAATTACTATGCCAACTTCCAGTTTATGCCTTAGGCGCAAATGGGGGTATCAACTTTTAATTTCATGACTTAGTCGATTTCAAGCCTCTAAGCTCAAGGGCGCATTTTTCGTGGGCAACTTTTAATTTCCAAGACTTAGGCGCATATCCCATGTCTAACTTCCAATTTTGAAGTGGGGCGCATTTTGGAGTAGGCACTTTCATTTTAACGCCTTAGTGAAATTTGAAACTCTTTAGAGTAGGGCGCATATTAGTCATGGTGCTTTTAGTTTTGACACTTAGGCGAAATTCCTATGTCTTCAACTCAAGGCGCATTTGGGGGTCCTTGCTTCAAGTTTGTAACTTAGGCAAATTTTAACTCTTCAAGCTTAGGCGCAAATCCATGGGTGAACATCAAGTTTCGACACTTAGAATTTTTTTAGTTCTCCCTTTGAAGTGGGCGCATTTAACCCCTTCTACTTCCAATTTAAGTGACTTAGCCAAATTTTCTTACTCCAACATCTTTGGGCGCTTTTGAAGGGTCAAGCTTCAAGTTTTTGTGCTTTAGTGAATTTTCATCATCCATTCTCCTCTTGCAGGCGCATATGGAGGGGTGTACTCCAAATTCGTTTGCCTTAGAAACTTTTCATCCCTTTCAACCTCCTAGGCACATTTGGGGTGCCACACTTCCAATTTCACACACTTTGAGAAATTTTCAACCTCCTAGGCGCATTTTGCTAGTGGAGCTTCCAATTTTCATGACTTAGGAAATTTTCCATTCGTCTTCAGCTTCTCAAGGTGAATTTCAATGCTGGACTCCAAGTTTTGTCAAACTCGGTGGATTTCCCGCCTTTTGCCAGATTTAGGATGATTTCTTCCTACTAACCCTAATTTGCCCTGACTTTCTATTTTTAGAAAGTTCCTTAAATTTCGCGCCTTGAGCCCGTTATGACTCGAAGGCGATTTTAATACCTTTCTGATTTCAATTGATTATCTTTGTTGATGCACGATGCTGTCACGTACACCTTTATTTTTAGCAGCACGCTAAAAATAGAAATTATCGAAGTCTTCAATTTCGTAATGCTGGGTGCACGAAGTGTAGCGATCGCGTAGGCTGAGATCGCCTTTAAATGCGACTTTGGGTGTTTAAGACCTTGATTTTAGAAACCACAATTTCTGCCCATGCACCTTTAAAATAGCAATTGGCCAGATTTTCCGTTCTGCGCAACTCCGTTTGATCGAAATTAGCCAAGGGGTATTCATTGCTCGTCCGGCGTGTTCATCGACCGTCGAGCTTTGCTGGCCCGCCGGCATGACGGGCGGGTTAGCGATTCGAACTTCTTCGTTTGATTTGGGCGGTATGCTGCGTGGTGAGGACTGCCACGTAATGGCGGGATTGGCCCCAGCAGCGTAGAAACTTTGCAGAGAAAGTAACCGTTGCCTTCAGGTGGCTTGGCGCAGAAGGATCCATGGATGCCGGATTTGGAGCACCCTCGTCGTCGATTCCTCATTTTAGCCTTAAGGCTTTCGAAACCTAATTTTTCTTGCATATTCTTCGCTTGACTCCGTTTGAAGCCATTTCTGTTGCATGTTAATCGATTCGTGGTTTTATTGTGGCATTTTGATAGCAATACCTACTAAAAATAGAAAGTGGTGAAAAGTGCCCAATTAGCATGAAATGATTTTACGTAATCATTGCGAAAAATCTTGGAAAACCGGAAGAAACCGGAAAATCTTCAACATGCAAGCAGGCCAAAATAACCAAGTTTCAAAAGTGACCAGTTTCACTTGCATGTAACACCGTTCATGACTCCCGAAAACCCAGAAGGAAAATGCCGACATGCGCTGAGAAAATCTACATGCAAACCCTAATATTGGCCTCTGAAGGCTGAATGCTGAAAGTCGTTATCCTGCTTTGCATGTCATATCACTGCGAAGGTCTCGAAAAACCCACAAAGAATCTCCGGACATGCATCACAAAATGTAACATGTAGACCCTGGAATTTGCTCTGGAAGCTGAACTGCTAAAAATAGCAAGTCGTTCGTTTTTGCTCAAATTTCGCCAGTGATGAGTTCAAAGTGCCTAGAATGTAATGAAGTGGTCAAAATGTGAAAAGCTCGAGAAAATCAATCCTGTACTGACACTTACTAAAAATAGAAAGTTGGCAGAGTTCAATGAAAATTTAGGGGTCACTTGCTGGAAGTGTTGCAATAGCAGTGCTAGGCTCAAAAGCTGACCAACCAACTCAATTTGATCCCAAAGTAACCTAAAGATGTGAAACCCTAATATCAGACTTGGCCAAATTTTACGTTTAAGTTCGCGGATGGGAGCATCCCCAGAAGACAGCTAGCAGAAAAGGAGTCGAAAGAGAGAGAGAGAGACAAAAACCAAAGCCAAAAGACCAGAATGGAGCAAAAATTTAGGGGTCCCCATCTTGAATGGGGCGATGTGTGAAAAGGTCACAACAGGTACTACCTGTTGTATAACAAACGGCTGCTCATCTCTTGCTTCTTCTTCACGGACCTCTTCTCTAATTTCATTCTGGCAAGGCTCATTGGCCTCTATGGGCTGAGTATCTCCTGTAACTGCATCATCCTCTAGAGTTGCCTCAAGCTCACACTGGAAGTGTGTATCAGTAGCAGTTTCCTCATCTTCCTCCTGCTGATCATCTCTAGTGGGTGCATTGACACTCTGGCCAACTGATTCTCTTCGTGGTGGCTGATTTGCCTCACGTAATTCTTGCTCCCGATTCAATACATTTCTCTGATCAGCAAATAGTGAAACCTCCTGTATGCTTGGAGAACGTGTCTCCAATGGCGTAGGTGGTTCTACCACAATTCTCGGAGGCTTTGGCTGAACTGGCTCTTTCCTTCGAGACTCTGGAGCTCGAGCAACTTGTTTCTTCTTGGTAGTAGTCTATGATCTCCCATCAAATTGTAAGTAAGAGGAATTGACCTACTCTTTAGCCTGTGAATGTCGGATTGGTATACAAAGTGTGTCCAAATCTGCAATCTCTGGCTCCGACCAATCTGGAAGTGGGAGTGGCGTGTCCCTCACTGCCTCATAATCTGGATGAAGAACGTTCATGTCCTCGTCCACCTGGTTTGGTACTGGAATAATTTCACACTCCCTGATCATGCTCAACGGTAGCCTCGAGAACATCCTTTTCCTGACCTTAGCTTCATCCAATGCACCAGCCCAGTAATCCTCAATATTTTCCTTGTGCCTGAACTCTTCTGACAGTATCCATCTAATATTGCTGTAGGGGTCATAATGCTGCCTGCTGGTGTGATAAGAAAAGTGGAAGAATTGAAGCTCATTTTCAGCTTCCCTGGCTGCCTGAAGTGAAGGAAACACTTCGTTTGAATTCCCCATGATGATTGGGGAAGTCAATTCCTCCCTTCTTCTTTTTCTTTTGAATCTTATCATTGGTGATGAGTTGCCTAGATATCTCTAACATCAAAATCCTGTTTGTTGGGTACTTGGGCAATCTGTACAGATATGAAGAGAACCCTTGCAGCTTGATATAAGTAAATTTTGGAAACTGAATAAACCAACACCCATACCTTTCTATTAATTCCCGAGCTTCCCTCGAGATCCTGTGATGGGTTCTTTGCTGAAGTGATCTCGTTATGTGCATAGTGAAGGCATCATTGACTCGCTTGTAATGGGAGGTGCTTGTCAGGTGCAGTTGCGGACAAGCCTCATGGATCTTGAACTGATAAGAGCCACATCCAATTGGCTCCTTGTATGATATTCCCCTGTACTTCGTCATACGAGCCAACATGTATACAATATATGAGCCCATGTAAAATGTCTTCCTCAAACTCCGGAGCTGCTCGTGCAAGTTATCACTAATCATCACCGCCCAGTTGATGTGCTCTTTGCCTTCCAGCACGAGGTTGATATAATAGAACATCCATGGCTCAAAGATGAATGCCTGAGGACAACCTCCAACCCTGCTGAGCATCATAATCAGGTCACAGTACTCCTGCTTCAAATCATCTGATATTATTTGCTTTGGCAACTTCGTGTGAGAGGGCTTGGGCTTGTTCATCTAGTGAGAGTTGATCATGTCAGCACATCTTTCAAATGTTGAGGCATACATCCGCTTAGCATGCTCTCTCGTCTTATAAATCATCCTCTCGTGTGATGGGATTCCAAATGCTTCGCCAATAGCCGCAGGCGTGAAGTTGGCGACAATCTACCATCAGGTGAGACAATAGACTTGTGATCAGGGTCGTAGCAGTTATCACACTCCATAATCAGCTCTGGACACTGGATTGTTGGTGGAAAACCAGCAGTTGCATATAGTCCACTTTGAACAATATTGTGCGAAGTGATTGAGGGACGATGGCTTCCAACTCCCATCATTCGACTTTTGAAAGCCTCCATGTTGAAAGAGCCCAAATTCGTGTCAGCCAACTTGCCCAACTTCGAAGAGAATTTTGACTCCGGCAAGAATGACTTGCTCAGCTTCTTGATAACAGCCGTCTGGACGCAACATTATTATCTCTGCCAGTTGCTCTTACTTTAGCCATCCTGCAAAAACAACAAATAGTCATTAGATATTTAACTTAGAAAATAAAATCACATTGGGGCTGCCAGTCAACTTTGAAAAATGAGGAGCTTCAACATGCAATTCTAACTTCAAACCTCAACACTTCTTTAGCAACTTCGAACTTAGAAAGACTTAGAAAGTTTTCCAAGCAAGCCTCAACAACTTCACTACTTAGAGAAAATCGACCAACTTCACTTCAGCCACTTCTCAGCACTTAGGCTTCTTCAAATTCGTACTCTTCAAAGTTCAGCTTCAACAATCCTCTTTTACTTCAAATCGAACTTCTTCACCAAGTTTTAGCTTGCACTACAATCCTTATTTCAGAGCTCAAGTCGTACCTCCTCAGCTGATGGAGAAAAGTGAAACAACCTCACAGCTCAAATAGCTGAGTCGAATTCTAGAAGAAACTATCTTTAGCTAGTTTATTAAATTTCCACTACTCCTCTGCAGGAATTCAAATTTCCCTCCTCTGGCAGTTGCAACACTTGTCATCCGGCGTCAGGAATATTTGACCTTCTAGAATTTTCAAAAGATTCACTTCACTAGTCAAGGCGTATTTAGCATTTTTAAATCATTTTTTTTTTTTAAAATATTAACTCCAACTGCATCCTCTTAAGAAATTTATTTCACTAGTTGAAGCTCTGACAATTTTGATTTTATTCATCTCTCGCCCAGGAAGATTATTTTCACGAAGAATTTGATCAAATTCATCTAGGCAATCAACTTCAGATTCATCATCCGAGGCATTTTATTTCAACAACACATTTTATTCCTTGCCTTAGAAAATTTATCAATCCGGTGCCCATGGAAAATCTTCATCTTGAAGGCCTTGGTGAAGTGTGGAAGACTTTAAAATCAATTCTTCTTCGAAGACGTCTAGTACCCAGAAGAAAATTCCCTTTAGAAAGCGTCGAATCCATGGGTCTACACACGAAGGGGTACTTTTAATTTTTTGAATTTTAACCTTAGAAAAATATTTTTCAATCAAATTTATTCTTATTCTTCACGTCTGGGTGTATGTTCTTGCTTGGCCTTGACAAACTTTAACCATTTCATGAATCTGGCACCTTCTAACATACCCACTGCCAATTTTATTCATGCCTGGTGAATTTCATCTCCTCCATCAAACTTAGGCGTATTTTCTCTAGGAGGTGGAATAAATTTCAACACTTAGAAATTTTTTTAAATCTTATTATCAACATGGGCGCCTATGAGGGGTGGAGCAGGAAATTTGAATTTTTCCTTAGAAATTTTTTCTCCATCTATCTTTCTCTAGTCATGGCGCATATAGCCTGGGGTGGAGGATTTTCATCAATACTTAGCATATATTTTCCTTTTAGAAAGCCACCATCTTCAACATCTTTGGGGCGCATTTCACATGTGAAGGTGGACTTAACACTTAGAAACCTTCCTTAGCTCATTTCTAACATGGGCGCATTTAGCCTATGGTGAAGGATTTAACCATGTCTTGGTAACTTTTCATTCATTTCATCTTGCACTTGGGCGCATTTAGCACATGGAGGAGGATTTAACACCAATGCCTAGCATAAGTCATATCTTCACTTCTAACATGGGCGCATTCAAAGGGTGGAGAAGGAAGTTTGACTCCAACGCCTTTGACTTACCTTGACTCTTCTTCAAGCATGGGCGCATTTCAAATGTGTAGGACGATTTAACGCCATGCCTTTGTCTGTTCCTTACCTTCATCTTGAGATGGGCGCATTTGGGGTATGGAGGAGGATAAACTTCATGCCTTAGAAACTTTCATCACCCTATTTCTCCTTGGGTGCATTTTGAGGGTGGAGGTGGATTTAGCAATGCCTTAGAAATTTTCATGGAGCTCATGCTGGAGATGGGCGCATTTAGGGGGTGGTGAAGGATATTTTCAACACTTAGAATTTTTTCATGGCTTCAAGGCAAGTTGGGCACATTTTGGGGGTCCTGCTGGACTTAACTCCAGACTTAGAATTTTCAACCTTCTGCTAGCTGAGATGAGGGCGCATTTTGAGGGTAGGGCAGGACGAAGTTCAGACTTGGAAAATTTTCAACCTTCACTAGCCATGGGCGCATTTCAGGGGTCAAGCAGGATGTTCTTCAGACTTAGGCGTTTTTCTCATCTTCACCAGCCAGCTCATGCCTTACTATATATAGTAAGTCCTTTGATTTTCACACTTCTGAAGCTTGGATTGATTTGGAATTTTGAGCATAGGACCTTCATGACCTAATTGATATGTTCACACTGTCGTCCCGAGATGACTTGCTATTTATGGCATGTTTCTAAAGGTGGTTTACTATTTATAGCAACTGCCTGGTTTTGATACTTCCCCAACTCCGTTTGACTTGAAATTTGAATGCTGTGACCCTCATCGGTAGACTTGCCCGTTCATACTAGCCCCTGCTGCTGACTTACTATTTATAGCCTGTTTCAGAAGTGGCTTACTATAAATAGTAAGTGCTCAATTGCCTTCAAATTTTACCGGTGGATAGCCTGAAAGATACAGATCGCAGTGGGATACACCGGTTTTCGAAAATTCTGACATTTTACCCCTCATTTTGGGTCCCGAAGTTGGAAACCCTAATCTGATTTGCATGTTGATCAAACGACCTCCGTTTAACTTCGTTTCTGTTGCACTTCGCCCTATTTATGATATTGATGTGCTGGGCAGCTGCCAGAATGGACTTGCTAAAAATAGTAAGTCTCTGAAAAGTGATCATCTTGCCTTGCATGTCACATCACTGCGAAGCCCTCAAAAAACACACAAGGAATAACCTGACATGCGCTGAAAAGCCCTGCGTGCAAACCCTAAAAATAGCCTTTGAAGACTGCTTCTGAAAAAGTCCTGATCTTAGTTTACATGTTATACCACTGCGAAGCCCTCGAAAAACCCACAAGGAATGTTCAGACATGCGATGAAAATTTCAACATGCAAACCCTAAAAATAGCCTCCGAAGGCTGAGTTCTGAAAGTCATCGTCTCACTTTGCATGTTATATCATCGTAGGTTTCAAAAACCCAGAAAGAATCTCCAGACATGCTCTGAAAACTTCGCATATAAACCCTAAAAACGGCTCCCAAAGGTGAACTTGCTAAAAATAGAAAGTTGTTCGTTTCAGCTCAAAATTTGCAGACAAGCAGCCTGACGTGTTCTAGATGCAGTGTGACTGAGAGAACTTCAGTAGTGCCGAGAAAATGCCCCGAATTGAACACTTACTAAAAATAGTAAGTTGTCAGAACTCGATGAAATTTTGTTGGGGACCTGTTGGAAGCATACTGACTGCAACGTGAAGCTTAGATTCCAACCTACTCACTCCATTTGACTTCAAATTGACCAGAAAAGTACAAACCCTAATTCCCAAACTTAGCCAAAATTTCAAGTTTAAGCTCACAGACGGGCACATCCCCGGAAAGGCAGATAGCAGAAAAGAGACAGAAAGAGAGAGAGAGAGACAAAACCAAAGCCAAAAGGCCAGAATGGAGCAAAAATTAGGGGATCCCCATTTTGAATGGGGTGATGTGTGAAAAGGTCACAACAGTACTCACTATTGGCTGCCCCAACTCGAAATCAATCATCTCATCGAGCAAGGTTTGTAGAACCAACTCAAGAAAGCGCGGGCAGCAATAATTAATCCACGATTCCACTAGATACGTAGGAAGAGACAAGATATAAGCTGAAGAGTCATCCCCAAGTACCCAATCATCTCTATCACCCAAGGTTAACTTGGTACAACTCAACTGCTGATCACAACTCAGAATTGTATGTAAGCTGATCGAAGCATTTGCTTGGAGTCCGAGGCTGGAAGTAGTCCCACTAACCCATTCTTGAGTCAACTCTTCACCACTAGAAGCTGCATCTGGGTCCCATACCTTGCTGTTTTTATCCAATGTAGTGCAACAACTTGGAGTAATTTCATCTTCCAGCTCAAAAAGTGGGTTGTCATATACCCTATCAGCTCCTATCTCAAACAAGGGATTATCAAAAAGCAACTATTGACCACCCTCAAGAGCTGATTGTGTATCCAAATCAGCAAGGCTGCTAGGTTCATGCTCCTATTCAGTTATCAGCAAGAAAAAATCTGATTTGTTCTCTATAACAGGATCAAAACCAAAATCATCATTAACGCCATCAACCATGCTTGATTGCTGAATAGAAATCGTAGCAGCTCCATAATCAAAAGTAAACTCATACCATGTTGGTTCTTTGTCGAAATGTAGTTCCATCTCATCAAGTTTCCATGTATCAGGAAGTGGTTTGTTTTGTACTTTGAGTTCCTCCTGTGATGTAGTCCTTTCAAATGAATCTTTCATCAACACACCATCATTCAAGTCAACACATATATCTCCAATCATCATCCATCCCTGAGAAATCAGACTCAAACCTCCTTTGTCAGCACTGTAGCGATCATCTTGGGTTGTTGTTTTGAGGGCCTCAACTTGACTACTTTCAACCGTACAAACTCCCAGGGGTGTGTTATCACTTATAGCATTACCCAACACAAAACTAGCGTTCATAGGAACTTTGGACAGCTCCAAAGAAGCATTAAAGGCTGCTGCCTTGTCTTTTCCCTTTTCCTTGCTGGACTCTGCACGTGGTCCACTCTGTGATAGCCCTCTCAAAACCACATACTTACCTTCTGATTTGAATTTAAGCTCTAATGTTTGAAAGTTCAAGGTAAATTCCCCCAAAGAACGCAACCATTGAATGCCCATAACTACATCTGTGTCTCCAATGTTCACCACGTACAAGTCCTTAATTTCATGACCTCCCAATAGGATGCTCAACTGGGGGACCATCCTGTTATATTGAATAGTGAAGCTATCGGCTACTATAACCTTGAACCCACCAACCTCCTGTGTCTGAAGTCCTCTTCGAACCACTAAACCATCATCGATAAAGTTATGAGTAGCTCCTGTATCGATCAAAGCTAACATACGCTGCCCCTGTAACAGACCTCTAATACGCAAAGACTGATGCTCATGAAAGCTATGAAGTTGGGCAAATGTCCCATCATGGTCCAACCCCTTATCACTCCCTTTCGATGTCTTTTCACCCTCCATTTCGTTGGAATCACCTTGCTGGCCTGATTTTTTGATTCACTTTCTTCACCAGATTGGTACTCTATTAACAATGCATTTGCCTTGCTAGCACATTTATGGCCTTGTGTATAAGGTTCTCTGCATGTGAAACATAATCCTTTCTTCCTGAGTTCATTCAAAGTCTCAGTGTCCAACCTTGTGTAGTTTTTTTTAGGCTGCTCCTGCTCTTTGATGTCAATTTTCTTATCCTTTTCCTTCTTGGGCTGTGGATCCTTTGACTGAAATTTATTTTTAAATGCTGAAGTCTCCATGTCTCTAGCCTTTTTAATGGCTTCCTGAAGGCTAGGAGGGTTAAAAGCCTTTATCCAACCCTGTAAAGGGTCAGATAATCCATCAATGAATAATACAATCAACCTCCTCTTAGAAATGTTAGTTACTAACACTGAAAGCTTTTGAAAATCTAATATGTATGAATCTACAGAACCCCATTGTTTGAGTTGGGCTAACTCCTTGAAGTGCAACTCAGGATCCTTTTTATCAAATCTCTCAATTAGCCTTTCTGTGAACACCCTATAAGAAGTAATTTGTGCATGACCCAAGGTTATCATTTCGTTGTACCACCACTCATGAGCCATGCCATCCAAGTGTATAGATGCATATTGAATAGACTCAAGCTCTGGCATAGGATTTAATGTGAAGTAGGTGTCTAGTTTTTGTACCCACACCCTTGCTGTCATCTTTCCAAACCCATCAAAATAAGGAAGTGTGAGCTTCCCTACTTTCTTTCGTAGTTCATATTGCTGGTCTCTATTCCCCCTGTGATTAGAGTGTCTCATCCTCAAGTCAATATAATCTTGAAGTGAAATATCCATTTGAAAACCGGGTCTCGCATCCATCCAATCCTAGCTAAATTGATTCTATTGCTCCAACAATGTGAGTTTTGGATTAATCGGAGCTTCTATCCTCGGAGGAAAGTTTGGCATAAGAGGTCTTGCTAAAGCCCCCTGGTTACCAACTCCTTGCTGTCCTATCCTATTTCCTTGACCCAGTTGATCCATTCTCTGCACCAAATCCGCTATCCTGTCATTTGTTTCCTGTTGTTGTTGTGCTGCCCTCAACTGTCCCCTAACTAAAGTGTCAAGTAAGATTGCCATTCTGTCTGGATCTTCTTCATTTCTCCCATTCCTGTTATTTCTTTCATTCCCATTTCCATCCCTGTCTCCCATGCTTCCTAAGTTTGAAGACCCACTGGATGAAGTTTCTATTTGCTGCTTTTCTTTTTAAGATGACCAATGTTCCCAAAAACTATCTTCTCTTCTTCTACTCCTTTCTAAATATTTCCTTTCTTTGTCACTTTGGCTCATAGAAAACTAAACCCATTGGCTGGTAGGTAAGTTCTAGCTCTGATACCACTGTAATGACTAAACCCCAAATTTATTTTTTGAAACTTCACCTCTGCTATTATAATTTTTTTTGTGTTCACCAAGTTCTTTTTTTCTTTCTGTTTTCACACTCACTGCTGTGATGAAGTTTTGTAAATTGTTTCCAGTCTGATTCAGGTTTGTTTGTTTGCCTTTTTTACATGCCATTCATTGTGCAAGTTTTTTTTTTACAAGATGCATATAACTAGCAAATAAAATAGACAACAAGAGAAAGCTGAAAGTATGCTCTTGTTCACTTCAAACCACTTTTTTTCAACAACATTTAAGTGCTGCTTACAACTGTTACATCAGAAATATTCAAAGCCTTCAAACCTGAATATTAAGAACAGCTGCAGCAAGAAACTCTTCCTCAAAACCCAGGGACCAGCACCTTGAATGGTCTTTCTTCCTCTAGGATCAAGAGCTCCAATGCAGCAAAGGGAGAGCTCCTTAAAACAGCCACCATGCCAAGCTTGTACCAGATTTTCAGATCAATGACCTACTCCACAGGGGTCGTACCTTCCAATAGGGGTGATTTTCTACAATAAATCCCAGCTTTCACCAAAAAATCCAAACTTATGCTAGAAAGGGTCGCCCTTGCAAGAGGAATTGATCCTGCAAATACCCATTTCGAATAACTCCTTCATTTCAGATTTATGAACAAATATATGGGTTCCCAGGTACAAAATAGAAGCTCCTGAAAAAAGCCTGAAATCACCACCAAACTGAAAGAGATATCACTCACACCAAAACAACTAAAATCCAATCAGAAATATTGATAAATCTTCATTCCTTTGAGCCCAGTTGTTATCGCTGTATGAAATCACCCAACACAAGTCTGAGCAGGTCTCTCACTGCCGAGACAAGTCCTAGAATCTGAGGGGCTACGTCCTCAATAACGTGCTTCAATACCCTGGCAACACACCAACAACATATCCCTGTATTTTCCAAACTCATACCTGGAGAAATGAGCCACCAAAAGTCATTTTTATCAAAGCTTGAATTAGGGAAACTCTCCAACCCCTCAAACCCACGCCTCATTTCACTTGCTTTTGATTTTAAATTCAATTTTTTAATCCTTTGTCTTCATAACATGGGCGCTCAAATGGAGAAGCATTATAATTTAATATTATTTTTAAAAACAACTTAAAGTTGTTGAACTCGGTGTCCTTGGTCACCTTTTTTAATGACCCCCCCTTATGACCCCATTTAAAGTTAAAATATAAAGTCACTTTTATGAAGCACATATTTCAAGGCAAAGTACAAATATTAAAATGATTTCCTCAAGGTAACTTAATCAACTGAATATACTGCACTGACAAGCTTGACTAGGTCCAGTGTTCCACAAACTGACTTACTATTTTAGTAAGTTATTGTCCAAAAGCTCAACTGGAGAGTAACTGATGTTGCACCAAGACTCACCGAAGATAGTGAGCATCCAATTGCCCCTGCTAAAAATAGAAAGTCCTAGCTAACCCTGACTTACTATTTTTAGAGAGTCCTAAAAATAGTAAAATGCGCCTTGAAACTTGAGTCGAGGAGAGACTGAGACGCTTGAGAAGGCTCACCAAAGACTGAAGTGTTGTGCCAGACCTCCTGCTAAAAATAACACTTACTAAAAATAGTAAGTGTTCCCGGATCAACTCGATCTGAAAGAGGTTTTCGTAAAAAGGGGACATTACAATCTTGCCAGCCAAGTGTTCATATGTAGCCACACGAAATTGGACCACATAGGTACTATACCCATAGAAGAGTAGATCAACAAGATAATTTAGAAGAGAGTCCATTTGCAGGTACACGACAGGAAATGGAGAGAGGTAGAAGTGGAAGTCTTAGGAGACATGATCAACAAAACATGGAAACTTCTTGCACACTTTTTCCCAACAACAACAACAGATGTTGCAAGCTTTTCAACAACAATTAGTTGCAGTAGTTCAACAGTTGAGGGTAGATCGACATACTCCAAGGGAGAACAAGTATGCATGGAATAACAATACAAGTAGACCAACTACCAATGTAGGTAGAACAATTACTACGGTATCAGATAGGCCACTCCGTCCTACATTTGTGCAAAGAAGAGAAGAAGATACGCACATAACCGATGATGTGATGGTTGCCTATGATGAGTACCATACACTTTCAGCAGAGGTTAAGAATGCAATCACCTTTAATCAATTTATGAATCAGCGGAAGGATAAGAAGAAAGGCAAGCAAGAGAGAAGACCTAAGAAGCAACATAAGGAGATACTACAATTGATGGAGAGCACTGAGAAAAAAGAAAAGAAGGAAGAAAAGAAAGAAGAATCTCTTCCTTGTGATTTGCAGCCTATAGGTGATCCTAAGAAGAGCAAAAATCAGTTGAGGAGAGAACAACGTTGCTTCACTTGCCTAGAAGTTTGGGCACCTAGGCATACATGTGGAAGCCCTAAAGAAGATGAAGGCATGCTCACAAGTTCACTTCAGCACAATGATGATATGGACAAAGAAGAATCACTTCATGCATCCACAAGCAAGGGACACATGAGTTTTCATGTTAACGATGAGGTTGAAGGGTATGTTGTTATGGAATTTGCCAAATTAGCAATAATTGATCAGCCTCATGAAGGGAAAGAGTTGAAGGTCAATGAAGGTACAACTTGCAACCACGGGATAGAAGTTAAGACAAGTAATACACTTGGTTTTCAGCTGGGTACAACTCTTGGACCAGCACTTGATGATGAACAACCAACAGTGAAGGAAGATGATGTCCTTACTTCATCTCGGGAGTCATGCATAGAGAATGGCATTGAGAAAGGTGAAGTTGATAGGGATAATCCTTTGTTTGAGGTAGATGCTGATGTGACTTATGATAATCCACTTTTCGAGTTGGATGGTGGAGCTCTTTCTAATTGCAGTGTTGAGATTGAAGTCGATCACAGGATTTGGGACCCAGGTGCAGTTTCCAGTAGTGTGGTGTTTAGTCAGGATTGGAGTAGTGAGCCAAATTTCAGTGATGTTACCGATGTCCACTTTCCAATCAGTTTACATTACAGTTCATGACACGTAGATGTGTTGGATGGCTTCTTTAGATCAACAATTGAGTACTTTATGGTCGAGGCTGGTTAGTAGAGGTGATTTGATCATGGGAGTTGGCTCTACAACTACTTCCATACTCATATCTCCTACGTCTTTGATGAGATTTCAGTTTGATTACCGCTGCCCTTACATTTCCACGTTGGTTATGGTGACATCTTTTGATGAGCAGATGGATTCCGAGCTTTGGTAGGCTTTAGGGCAGTTGGTTGTGAGGGTTTTTCCAGACACAATTCATTTATTTATTGCTTTCACTATGGTGAGTGATGGTCACTGCAGATACTTCATGGAGATGGTATGCATATCTTCAAATGATGCTTTATTGTTTGCAATGGGTTGGATGTGTTGGTGTGTTCAAAATTGTTCCTTTGACACTCGGAGATTAATTGTCTATGATATGATTTCAATTGACCATAGCAGAAACATTCCCTAGTTGGCAAATTACAAAGTTGTATTTATTGACATCTACTTTACTAGTGATGTGACATTTATTGGTCCGCTTCATTTTTGGGATGTTATTAGGGGATATGCTGAGATTTATATTTTATGGTTGAGAAGATTTTCTTTTCCGTTGCCCAAGATCGAGTTTGACAGGGAGATTGTAACTTTGGACTTCATTGAGATGCTTTGGTAGGATGTGTCTTAGTATGGATTTCAGTCCTTTCAGGTATTTCAGTATGGGTTTTGATGATGATTACCTTTTGGGGTTCCAAGAGAGGAGAATGTAGTTTGGGCATGTGTAATGTCCCCGTTTTAGCTGACGTTGTTTGTTGAGGAGTGAGCCAATCAATTTGACCCTCGTAGGCTGACAGTTTTGATTGGAGGGTTGTCCTTGGCAGTTATCCAGAGTTTCGAGACATCACTCCAGCAGTTGATTCGGGTTTGGGTTTCTGTAGACACTCATAGAGCGTTTTAGAGGTACTTACTATTTATAGTAAGCCAGGCAAGCAGGAGTTGCTATTTTTTAGCAGGGCACCTGATTTAGCTGATCAGCTCTGTATCGACTTGGTTTGATAATTGGTTGAGCAAACAGGGGTTATTCGAAGCATTTAATAATAATTGAAGGAATAATTAATTTGACTTTATAATATAAAGTCATTTTAATGAAATATTAAAGTTAATATTTAAATGGCAAATTATAAAGTACTTTTAATACTTTATAAGGAAGGGAAATTTAATATTTAATGAGTTTAATACTTATTAAATAAAAAAGGGACGCCATTTAATTAAAATATTTGCCTAAGTATTGAAAAGGGCGAATTTATATTATTAAATGCATTTTAATGGATTTTTATGAGAAAAGGTCGAATTTTTGAGAAAAGCTATATATTTCTTCAAAGGGAAAATTGAACTCATATGTTATGATTATTCAAATTTGTCTTATTTTCTCTCTGAGCATTGGGGTTTGTGAAACAAGGGTTTCTGCAGACATTTGATTTTGGAGAACGTTCCCTCTTCAAGATCTGACATACTGAGACTGTGAAATATCAGTTGAAGATTGTCAAACAGGGTGACTTCATATAGAGGTTGCATTTGAGCTTACTGAGGTGGATTCAGATAGGGGTTTTGACAGGGATTATTCATCTGAGCAACAAAGCGACTTGTTATTTCTTGATTCTGGATTTGGCACTTTCTTCTAGAGGCCGTACTATATTTATTGCTGCTGGCTGGGCCGTACTTTTCTGTACTAGTAAGGGCCGTACTTCCTTAACTAGATAATACGCCTTCACTTTTGGTCTTCTGCCTTTTGCACAGTGGACGCCTAGGGTTTCTGGAGTTATTTCATCAGTTTCGAGGTGGGAGATTGCATCATATCTTTCAGCCGTACCATTTCAGTGTCTCCTTTTGGCGCTGCAAGCTGAACCAGGTTTTTTAATAAAATGACTGCCTTTTTGTCTGAATGCTTAAATATTGAAGTTGTAATCATCTGGGAAGATTAATAAATTACTTGGCAATAAGATTCGATCTATGTTCTGTAGTTTTTATGCATCTATTATTTTATTTAAATTTTCTAGTCATATTCTTGCAAAATCGCAAATTCTTCTCTTAGAGCAAAAACACCAAAAAATCACAAATTCAGAAAACAAAACAAAAACCTCAGTATTATTGGTTAGTGATCGGGTTGAGAGACACCTGGTCTCTTACAGCATGATGGTCAGACAATTATGATTAGAGTGGAGCAGCGAATTCGTAGTGGAGTATTCATAAGATAGATATGGGATCTTGGTGATTGGTTTTGGAATACAGGTGCAGATTGCTTGGGTACAAGCAATCTTTGGGAAGGGAGGAATGAAATGTCCCCTTTTTTCTGAGTATTCAATTGTAGGGACATGTAGCCTATTTGATTCCCATAGGCTATGATTAGGCATTATAGGGGAATAAAATAAAATAAATTATTTGTAAAGTTGTCTAAATAAACTAAATCATAAGGATAACTTTATTTTAATTAATTTAATTAAAGTGACAAATAAACAAGAATAAATAATATAGTCACTTTATTAAATATCATAAAGTCACTTTATTAAGTAAAGCGTTCTTCTTGAAGCTTGAGGAGGTTACATTGGATTCTTCTCGAAGAGTCAGTTGATCCTTTAAAACGAGATGAGATCAGGTCATTTGAGCATCTTGGTTTTGACATCTTTTATCAGATTTTCTGGAAGAGCTTGTCTTTGTAGGTTCAGTGTGCCCTAGGAAGAAAACCCTTGGGTAGAAAGGTTGGGTGGACGAAAACCCATTCAGCCTTTTTTGGGTGGATTCATTCCAGGATTCACAATTGAGCTTTATTGATCAGTTTGGAGATTTGGAGCTTCACGGAATAAGTTGTTGCAGAATTCAGAGGAGCAGATTTTTATATCAGATATTTAGATCAGATTTGAAGAAGGATTTGTTGGCGAGTTTTGTAGGCATATTGACTAGGGTTTGACCCTAGGGTTTGAGTACCACCTTCTAGGATTGGAGCGACCTCATCCTTGAGGCGATTTGTGGTGACTTTTGGCTGTTAGGGTTTGGAAAATACGCTTAGATTGGTACAACAGCAGATCAGTCATCTTCCGGCATTGTTGAAGGTTATAAATTGGTGCTTGTGGCTAGGGTTTCATCTCTCATTTGGAGCACCTACCTTTGGAGGAGATTTTGGTGGTTTTTGTTGCATCCATTCGGCATCATTGACATCATTTTGGAGCAGCGAATATAGCAGACCTGTGCGCCCATTTGGATCAGCCTTTTTGGTGTTGTGGAGATTCATTGCCATAGGGTTTTCAAACCCTAAGTTGAGTGCCACACCTTGGAGGTCCTTTTCATCATTTGGAGGTCAAGTTTGCATGTAAATTGATATGTATAAACCCTAGGATTTATAGCAGGCTATAGCTGGGAATGTTTGGCATGTTTGCCCATGGTATTTGATGTATTTGAAGACTTCATAATTCTGAATTATAACAGCAGACTTCTGTTCTGAGATTCCTATCATTTTGGTAATATTTTGGTGTTGAATTATTGTGTAATGCAGTGTGTAATTCAACTATGATTTTAGCACATGTATTGGCATGACTGTTATGATGTTTTTGGCATGTTAAGTGGTTGTTATATGTGTTTGATTAAGTCTGAAACAAAAAATCAGAACTGCAGAAACTAGGGTTTTGAATCAAATTTAGAAATCAGAAAATTAGGGCAAAAATCAAAATGCAAAAATCAGAAAAAATAGCAAATATCTTGTTGGCATTTAAATTCGCACCTCTGGAATGCGTATTTGAAACGGACAGCTATGCACAGTAAAACTGCTCTTCAAATTAGGAGGGGAAGCTCCCTCTTGCTGATGGTGTTGAAAGAAAGTAAACTAAAAACTAAGTTGCCTATCTTTTTGATCAGCTAGAGCACAAGGTTTATAAAACACAAACGCCGCAGCTGAGATTTTCTAATTAAGAACTTCAACTACGACTAACTTAAGCTAAAGACGTTTCTAATATCTCAAGTAATACGCATAGCAAGAGAAATTAGAAATGAACAAGGTTGATTCTCTAACAAAGGCTTAAGATAACTCTTTCTCAACATACATCTACACACTTCAATGTAAGCTGAACATACATCTACACACTTCAATGTAAGCTGAAATTAAGATCACAAAAACATAACACAAATAACGGAAATCTGAGACGCTATACGAAGGCAAAGGAGGCTCATGATTTTATTTCTCAAACTTCTAGAACAAAAATTACTAAACACATGCCTGGAACAAGAGTTTGCAGCTAAAGAGGCTTGCAAAACTTGTTCTTACACAATAGGAACAACAATTACAATAACTACTTGTTGGCTAAAAGAGACTCAACAATTCGCTATCATAAAACAATTGAACAACATGGAATAACAAATAGAAGGCACTTAGGCTCAGCGTTTTGTTATCACTAGCATGGTTAAAGAAAACAAATGAGCAAAGACTCTTATTTATAGGCACGCAGAGGAGTAGGGAACCCTAAAATCTCCTTGCTTTCACAATCTAGGGCTTGCTCAGCAAGCAAACTTTATTTCTAAATGTAGAAAGAAGATAACATCTAACACCTAAGAAAGCAAAAAAAAGTAGGGACTGCCAACTATTACAATTTATCTTCTTTCTCTTCTTCGAAGAATGGATAAGAATTGCTCCAAGAATAGAAAGAAAGCGGAAAGAAAGCTTCTAGAAGAAAGCTTGCTTTAAATCTCAATCACATCCGCTAAAAAAGTAGGAAACTATGTTCCGATCAGGTGCATCTATTCCATCAATAGCAAATTTGCGTTTTTCCAAGATATCTTCTCCATTTGCAATTGATCTTAGGAAATCTTCGACCTCATTGGCCGCTTTTTCAAATCTTGCTGACATCATGGCAAGGTGATTATGATAGCGATCTCATCTTTGAATTCGCCTCGCCCGATGTTCTTAGGCAAAGTCTTATGCTTCTCCTTCATCCACCTTTGAGCAATCTTCTTGCTATATTTGTCCTTGTGCATTTCCCACATCCTCTCACATCCGCCCTTTGAGATAGTGACACTTTCAAGCCAAGGGGGAATGGAAAAACATTTCTCAATCATATCAGGTTTCAAACTGCATATCAATCTGCCATCAACTGATTGAATCTCCCTTGTAGCCGGATTGTAATGCTTGATGCAAGCGATTACAAACTCGAGGCTCTAAACTGATATAGGAATAGACGCTGCTGCGAGGAGTCCAGAGTGTCCCAAGTTTCTGATGGTAGTGTTGCCTGTACTCTCCAAAGCGTGTAGATCAAACACCGGCTTGATGTGATGCAAGTCCGTCTCAGCTGTTTTGATGTAATCGTGATAGAGAGCTGATTCGGTCTTGAAAACATTGGGAATGTACTCCATTATGAAAACCTTGAAGAATGACTGTAAACTCGCCTAGGTTCAAACAAGTTTTTCTTCCTCCAACAAACAAATTTTTGAATTTTTTTTCTGAGATATGGGTTTTGCTCAGACTTTCGTTGCAAGACAACCCAAAAATTCCATTTTTGAAAATTTTGATTTTAGACTGAAAAAAACAGCAAACCCTAATTTCTTCAATTTTTCACGAAAAAAGCTGGCACTTGGGTTTTGTTTAGAATACAATTAGAAATGGACCCAGTTGATCAGATTTGAAAAACACTGAGGGCTGATCAAAAAAGCAGCCAACCCTAGAATTTGAAATTTTCTTGAAAAAAGCTGTGATATGAGTTTTCTTCAGAAGACTGTTTGGAGAGGACCCAGATGATCAAAAATTGAATGCACTGAAGATTTCACTGACATGCAAATAAAAAGTAGCTGCTACAACTTGATGAACTTCTTGAAAATTTCTTCAGAAGAATGAGATGATAAGACCCAAATGGCTAAAAATTTGAAAATCTTGGACTTCTTCAAAAATTTGATCTTCTAGATGAAAAAGCATGAGAAAGCAAGGCTTTATGTTGCTGGTCTGAAAAATTTAATGAAGAATCAGCAAACTTGAGTTCTTGAATCAAGAAATATAACTTCAAATCTGCTGCTCCACTCTTCTCCTTTCAATGCTACCTGCAAAAATAATGAAAATTACATGAAAGAGAGGTGTTAAATAGACCTAGGGTTTGAAATAGGTTTGCTTTCTTTTGCTTTTATCTTCAAAACTCTAAAATCAGCTGGTTCGATGTTTTTGGACATTCTCTTCCTCTCACAATTACGAAGCTTGACTGATTCTGAGAAGATTGTTTTGGAGGCGTCTTTGGCGAAAAACTTTGTTTTGACCTTCAAATTCATGGGAGCCTATTTCCTCCAGGGGTGCCCATTTTGTCCAGAGTTAGCCATTTTAAACATTTCAAGTTCTTCATTTCCCTTTCATCTTCTGATGAAATCTTGACTCTGGGAGCTACACTGATCTGACTGACTGGCTGTCTGTTTCGTTGGATAGCTCGACTGAAATCAACGAGGTGATCTTGGGCACTACAACTGCTAATTCTATCATTCCTGAGCTCAAAACCTTGGGCGCCCTTTCTCTTCAGGGCGCCCAACTTAAGCAGAGTTAGAATATTTTTCATTTTCTTCATCACTTTCTCTTCTACAGATGATCCGGCCTGATCTGATGATCTGGAGCTCGGATTGGCTGACAGCTGGGCTTGTTGCGGAGCTGAGGAGATTCCAAGAGGGGTCTTCTGGAGACACTTCTGTCAAAAAGTTGAATTTGGGCCTTCAAAAGCTTGGGCGCCCCTGGCAAGTTGGGGCGCCCAACTTCACCAGAGTTGGCCAATTTTCTTTGTGTTTTCACCTTTGCTTTTGAATTTTGATTTTTAGCTTGTGTCGAACCCTCTATTCAGCCTCTTGCACTTAATGACTGCCAACTTGGATTGACGTGCTGGAGATCTTGTTGGAAAGCTTGATCAAATCTGACGAAGTCACGTTAGAGCTTTATTGGCAAATTCATCGTTTTGGACACTCAAAAACTTGGGCGCCTTTCTCCTTTAGGGGCGCCCATTTGCTCCAGACTTAGACAATTTTCATTAGATTTTATCTTCAAATTCAAACCTTCATTCTGTACCTTCAACTTTGATCTGGATTTGCCGGAGAATAACAAGTCGGATGCCCTGACGAAGATATCTGTTGCGAAGCGAACTAAAATCTGAAGAGATCGAGCACTTTAGCAAACCCTAACTGCTAGATTTGGCCTCTTAAAAAGCTAGGCGCCCCTAGGCACCTGGGGGCCCAAAGTTCCCAGACTTAGTCAAAATTTTGGTGATTTTCATGTTTTTCATTCTGACTTCTGTTTGGACCCTCCCTATTTGATCTTGAATTCCGGATGATTGGATGATCTGATGACTGTACTGCAGGATCCGTTGCAGAGCTGGAAGGAAACTCAGCAACC
>VDFB02342893.1:0-16712 GCA_007258455.2 Sequoia sempervirens
AAGATGGCAAATTGCATTAGGATTGCATTTCATTCTCCATTCTATCATCTTGCATCATCCCCCCATCCCTCCATCTTTTTTCATATCTCTTCATCCTTTCTCTTACATCTTGCATTCTTCTTTTCTTTCCCCCCCATTGGGTTGGTTTCGCCCATTGCTAGGGCGGCTCCGCCCCCTGCCAGGGCGGCTCCGCCCCGGCCGCAGTGGGGCAGCTCCGCCCCGGCCGCAGTGGGGCGGCTCTGCCCCCTATCGGGGCGGCTCCGCCCTGGCCGCAATGGGGCAGCTCTGCCCCGGCTGCAATGGGGCGGCTCTACCCCCTGTCGAGGCAGCTCCGCCCCGGCCGCATTGGGGCGGCTCCACCCCCTGTCGGGGTGGCTCCGCCCCCGATTGCAGTGGGGCGACTCCGCCCCGCCCCAACTTTTTCCCCAAATTTCTCGCTAACTTTTGACCTTTTTTTCCAAACCAACTCCGACCCATTTCCTTATTTTACTAACAAAACAAAACCCATGTCTTGAAATTTTCAAAATTGATTTTGATTTTTTACATGAAACTTTCCTGAGGCCGTGCTTGACTGGGTGTCAGTTTGAGCTGAAAGGCCCAGCCGAGGTGGTTGTTCGCGTTATGAGATGCGAAATTAGTTTCAATTGGTTTCTTTTGAATATGTTTGGATCCCATTTTTGACATTTAGGGGCCTCAAACTTTCATCTTGACCCTCAAAATCCCAATTTAGTGTTTTTTCCAACATTTTGAAAAATGGTTTCACTCATAACTCGAAATGCATATCTCAAATTTGGGATGTTAGTTGGCAATTCATCCTATCTCAATATTGGGTATTTCTTGGGAAAAATTTGGACTCCCAAAAGTCTATCCATGAGGTTTCCTAAAATGGCAAAATTTGACAATTTTTGAAAATTGCCAAATCGGGAAAATTTGATTGTCAACACTTTACGCCCTTTAAACCCGAGAACTCAGTGTCAAATCAATCCAATCATATCCTTCAATCATTCTAGTCTTCAATCCAATCCTAATATGCGCCTTAATCTTATCCCAACCCGAGCTTAACCAAACCCCTAATCTGCGCTTTCGTCTAACTACAGTCCAATTCTTTGAATGTCAAACCAAATCTTAAGATCCTTCTCTCCATCTCACATATCAATCTTCTCCTCATCTGTTCAATCTCGCACAAATCACCTAATCAAATCCTTGGTCTTGTCCCCAGTCTCGTTACTAGCCTTGACCCATCATCATCATCTATTAGTATCCTTCCCTATCCCTTTGGTGTTGTTTTGGGATGTATCCTTCCCTCATCAACAACACTTTCATCATCATCTATTAGTATCCTTCCCTATCCCTATGGTGTTGTTTTGGGATGTATCCTTCCCTCATCAACAACACTTTCATCATCATCATCTATTAATATCCTTCCCTATCCCTATGGTGTTGTTTTGGGATGTATCCTTCCCTCATCAACAACACTTTCATCATCATCATCGGGAGGTATTCTTCCCTATCCTTTAGTGGTGTTTTGGGATGTATCCTTCCCTATCCTCGTGTTGTTTCGGGATCCTTCATTCCCTCATTGACAACACTCCATCCATCATCAACCCATTTTGGCTTGTACCTTGACTGGGGCAACATCACCTTTTGAAATCCCTTTGTGCTTCATCCATCTCCTATCGCTTCTCCTTCTCTCTTACCCATCACTTTGCATCATCTTCCTCATCTCCCCTTGCATCACATCATCTATTTCGAGAGCACACACGTGTTCTCTTCAACCCGCATGTCCTCTCGAGGGGGCATCCTCAATCCCTACTCTTCATCTTCACCCCATCGTCTTTCTTCCTAGTCATCCCTTTGATGATTGGGGCATCTTTTCCAATCTAAATCTTCTTCTAGGTTCTATATTTTAATATTCTTTGAAATGATGCTACTTCATAGCACCACCATCTCGAAGAGGGCAAAATGTAGACATCCAAATTTGGACACTTAATTTATCCAAATTTATCACTTTTCATCTAAACATTCTCTTATCCAAGTTAATTAAGTAATATTACTATTATTTAATTAATATCTTTAATTCGCCAAATCCCTAAGGTATTTAATTAATAATTAAATACCTTACCCTCCTTAATCCTTTTTTCATCAAATGAATTAAATAAATATTACATTTATTTAATTCCTCACATGTCATTTTCATTTAATCCTAATCCATTTCCTAATCTCTTCATTAAGGATGTGCATGTCACATCCTCCAACTTTTGCAAGTTGGCTTTTAATCTTAAATTAACCCCTAATTATCCTCTAATTACTGATTAGTCAAACCTAATTAGTACCTTGGTCAACTCTTCCCCCCCAAGGAATTTTAAATTCCTTTTTATTTATCCTAGATTCCCCTCTTTTATATGTGAATTTTTAATTCACATTCTATCTTTCCAAGGCTTCTGAACCTTGGACTTCACAATCTCCACATGTGACCAAGTCCCACCTTTTGGAGCCCACCTTTATCCTTTAGATCCTCCTAAAAATATCCCCAACCACCTTTCCTTCTCCCATGTAGATTTTTGAGGAATTCTAAAATTCCTCAAATGTCCCTTTCACTCCCCACTTGGGGACAAGAAATCCCTTTTTGTGGGAAATCCTCCTCACTCCCCAAGGTGCTTGGAAGGTACTTGTCCTTTCCTCCACCTCATGTACCTTTTTGACAAGTCACCTCCATCTCATATCCCCTTGTCCACTTCACCCTCCACATGTCAAGATGTGAGGGCTTGTGGGTTCTCAACCCACCATAGCCCTTCATCTTGACCTTGTTGGAGCAATCTTGACCGTTGAATTCTCTAAAGAATTCAAATTCTCCTATAAATACCCCCTCCTCAAGGGCATTTTCAACACCTTGGATTTTCATAACTACATGCTGCTAATTTGCATTTTCAATCATCTACCATCATCTAGCTATCAATTCTAATCATTTTGCACATCTAATCTTGCATCTAGTCACTCAAGCCATCATCTAAGGAGCACACAAATCATCCCAAGCAAGGGTCAATCAAGGAGAAATCAACAGCAAGGAAGGTGAAATCGTTTGTGTCTTATTTTGTCCATTTTCCTTATTGTTTATCACTCTTTTGGCTAATCTTGAGGTGTCCTTGGTATTTTCTCATTTTACATTTCTTAGTTATTTTGCATATTAGAGTAGGATAAATTCCAAGGTATACACATAGATTTAAAATCCTCGTTAACACATAGAATGAAGCAGTAACTGTACAACCAATTAACAAATTATCGCAAAAAATAAGATAAGCAATTTTACTTGAAGCTAGAAATTGTTCACAAAAATTCCTTGCTTACAGCCAAAGACTCCTTTTAATCTGCAACTCTTGATGAATCAAACAATCATTTTGGATCAACATTATAAAAAAGATTTTTCACATCCAATGTTCTTCAACAAATCTAGTTCACTTTCTAAACCTGCAACACTAAATAAAGCAGCCCAGTCCTACTCTCCTCCCAGCCATAGGACTGATAAGTCCACCCCCGAGTGAGAGACAAAATCCAAATTCCCAACAATTGAAAAACATAAAAAAATATTGAGTCACACACAAAGAATCCGTATACGAAATTATTGTAAAGGGGGAGAAGGGGGATTCCCTTCTCTCTTGAGGAACAAACATTTATTCTCAACTTCAACATATAACTCCATTCTTCAACATACAACCACCATCATCCATCCGAGAATCAACCCCTCCATTCACAGTCTTCCAATATCCAACACACTTCTCAGCACTATATCAAACCATTATTCCATTCTCCATACACTATCCAAATCACAACACCATTTTAAACACTTTTTTTTCTTTCTATATCACAGATCCCCAAGAGAGGCTCCACGCCCTCCTCAACCCCAAATGAAGGAGGCTCTCATCCCTTAGGCGAGATCAACTCCTTATTTACACCCAAAACCCCCCATTACTCAAACAAGACACCACACCGAACTAAAACAAACGACATTTTTTTTGGACACAATATTATAATCTAGTGAGAATTCAAAGACAACACTTAAACTACCAATGAAAAGCAAACCATACCTTGGTTGTCTCAGTTAGGATCGGCCCAAATAATTTGAGCAAAGTATCTTGATTCTTTCCCCAAGCCCAAAACAATCCAACCATCTCCAAATTACTCCCCTCTCCCCTTTCACCCCTTGAGAAAGTGATAAAAAGTTTTTCAAGCCAGAAAGACAAAATACAACACTCTCATTTCCTTCCCCCACAAACCATTCTCATTCCTTCTTTAAAATAAAAATAACTCCCAACTCTTCAATTTCCCTTAAAATACAATCCAAATGAAAAGATCATTCAAATGAAAACACATTTCCCTCCACAAATAAACTAACATAAAAATTAATTTACTCTCAAACATTAAACCCCCTTGACAAAATTAAAAACCAATAATAAACCTTTTAGCATTTGGACTTTGTCTCCAATACTTGAGGAACCTAGACTGCCCACCTACAACATCTTATTAGAAACATTAGTACATTTTGAAAATTATAACCAAAACATTCAATATAAACATTAAAAGTTTCTAAAATAGTTATAAGATCTATCATCATAATTAAAAATATTTATTTTTTCAGAGATTAAACATTTAGCCAAAATACTTTATGATCAAATTATTATTTTAAATGAACATATTATTTCATTTATAAGCAAATAAATATCTAAGCATGCATATAAAACATTTATGTCCATAATTCAAAATAATAATATCCATAAACAAAAATCTCAACATCACAAAACACCTACTATATAAAAATATAAAATTAAATCAAAGTCTTTAGAAAAATACTAGCTATGCTTCAATGTGTTCGACAAATGTAACTCTATTACAATAAACACAAAACATATATGATAATCATTATTCAAGGTTAAATATGGTTACAAGATATCTCCACACTTGACAATTATGACAAGAAGAATCATTTTGTTGACTAAGTGTGAATGCAACTATCCATCCCTAGATGAACAATTGAAGAGCATATCCTACATTAATTAGCATAAACCGTGCCATGAGTGCTATCTATGCCATAACTGGAAACAAATTCCTAAAGAATCTAGAGAATCATCTGCATAATCATGTCTTTTTGGAGGTGCTTTTGTCGATCATTATTGAAATACATTTAAGACAAAATGCATGCTAAGATGATCACTTCAAATTAAATTTAGAAGAAGCACATGAATGAGGCCATGGTGACCATCAAAGGTTATGATGTTGGTAGAAGTAGTGAAGACATCAATGGGGTTTGCCTTGTTGAAGATTCAAGAATGATCCCACAATGAAGAAAGTTTCCATGAAGTTTAGAAAGGCTCTCATCACTAACACCATTAGTATCTTTTGGAAGTAAATCAAGGAGAACATGTCACAACTACCAAAGGGACAAAGATGATCGCAAGAGTTAGTAGAGGGCTTCCTTTATATCCTCCATAATAATGCTAGAGGAGGATATAGCTCTAGTGATCTAGCAAGGAGGAACAATATAATAGTAATGTTTGTAAACGTGTATGCTTAGATGTTTCTACTTCCAATAACAAACTTGTTCATAGCTTTTTATTTATTTAAAAAAAAAAATTAATCAAAGGGAGCCACCTCTATGACAACAAATTGCCTACCAAAAAAATATGATTTAATGGAAAGCATTTTTAGTTTTAAATCTTACAAAGAATCAATAATTTGGATTCTTATAATTATTTTAAATAGAGGTTAATATTTTAATAGTTAATACAAGTGCAGGATCAATGAGAGCACTAAATTAATTGAAATGTCTATAAATTCTTACTTTGTTAGTGAAGTTGAATGGTTTTGAATGAGCCTACTAGGGATTAAGTCTTGTTGAATGCAAACTGTTGGTGTTTTCCATTGCACCTAAGACATCTCTAAGGAATAGCCAGTTCCTATACTCAAGACTCTTGAAATGAATGTCCAACTACCAAGATCTAGTCAACAACTAAGATCTTCTGCACTTTAGGCTCTGTGGGACCAAGGAAGGTATTTCTAGTGTGTTCATTTAAGATTTAGCTATGTTGAACACATCATTACACAGATCACATTTGAATGAACGATAATTATGCAACAATTACTAAGAAATCAGCTTATCTCTAAGCAATTTGCTACCCATTCATCAAAATGAAGAAATCCTTAATGGGAATTGACATACATGAACATTTGAATCAATGAATTTTAAATGAATTCAAACCCTGGCCTCGAATTGGTCACTAAATGATTGTATGATTAACCCCTTAGGTAAATCATTAAGGAATAGATCAATGTCGTATTTATTGGGCAAAATGGAGTCACACATGCAAGAATCAGTAAAACAGAGATGACCCAATAATAAAATAGACTACTCTCACAATACTTTGCATTATGGAGCACAAATTTCCTAATACATCACTACTTATCAAATCCTTTGCAAATGAACGTAAATTCATGGCCCAATCTAAGTATTTAATTGATTACTTGAATCAAAACAAAGAGTAGAGACATGCATTTGAACAAATGTTCAAAGTAGAACTGAAACACCATTAATATTTCAATTCAAAATTCACCCAAACTTGTAGAAGAAGAGAAATATATCAGAATTATATATATTTACTTGTACTTGAATCATGTATGAGAAACAATTTAAGGTACTTGCATAAGTTCATTGATAATGCTCAAAGATGACCAATTATTCTATTCCTATCTATCTATATATGTTCGACCAAAACCCTAGCCAGAGTCTATTTTCTTTTCTTTTTTTCAAAATGAGCCTTGGTTTCCCTTTTATAACACAAGGGAAGCGACAAGCTTCAGGATCAAATGCAGTTTTCCTAAAAAAATCCATTTCAACGAAATTTCAACTGCATTTTCTCACATTTCAAAACCCCACGTGTTTAATCTTCAGGAAATGGTGCAATTGGGGAAAACCAAAATGTAACCGCCAACCGAGAGAAGAAACGCAAATTGTCGCCAAAATTATCCTTGTCGCCATCTGCACCACCACGAACTAGGTACCCAAAAATGCCACGTACGCAAAAGGATAGGACTATCACAACAATAGTATCAACACAAAAAACCTTAAACCCCACATGTAGCAAATACTCAATTACTTGTCACCCCACCACAACTAGCACCACGCCCACGATATACACGACCGCTCCTTGTCGTCGCTAGAGCAAGGGAGGACACCTCAGCTTCCTCCTCCTTTTCCTTACCGAGCACAGTTCTAGGCTGTCCACTAGGAGTCTTGACTACCAACAACACCACTGAAATCACCTCCTCATCTGAGGGCAAATTATCATTCAACAAAGCCAAATACCGATTGTAGGAAAAGTCAATCTCGGTGCCACTATCCGATGAGTTGCTCATAAGGTTAATGGGCAAATTTTGGTGTCCATAAGAGCCATGCCCATGCCTTACTTTTCATTTTGATCCAGTAAGAGACTGCACTGGGCCTTTTCCTCTCTTAATAATTGCTCACACCACAAAATGCCTAACTCCTGAGTGATAATGACAGAAATAGAAACTACCTTTGTTGTATATATTGAGTGAAGCAATGGCATCCACACTTAATGTTTATCACACATGTGTGACATTGGCAGCTCATTGGCAGATGTACTGGCACCGTTTAATTCCCAGTTGCATGGAAGTTTGTAGACAACCCTTCATGATTACCAACATTTGTGTCGCCACACGAATTGAGATTGACTCAATCACTCTGCATGATGTTAGCCATTAATGCGGGCTGGTTGCACAGAGTAGGAATAGTTGTCACATGTTATTTTGCCAACTTCAAATGTTACTCGTTGATCTTCTTCCCTAATGGATGATCAGACAGCTAGCCTCTGTTTGACTTCCTTTGATTTCCAGTGGTGCTTCGCTGAAGTGTTCTCAACCAATCATTCTCATCCATGTCGGATGACACTATCGCTGTGTGTGGGCTCCACGATCCGAGCAAGTGGGGACAGGTGTTGAGATCTCGTTTATCTCGCTGGTTTTAACCATCGTTTTCTTTCATTCAGCGAGCTAGCGGGGAACGGTGAAGATCGTTCTGGCAGATTGATCTCGGCCGCTAGTTGAACATGTCGAGCCACAAGAATGGTAGTGGGGAGTGGGCCATGAACTTTTCGTGGACATGCGTCAGCTTTTCGCCGACCTCGCTGTATTTAACTTGATGTCACTTAACTTCCGTGGGCTGGCGGGGTATAGTCCAAATCTTCTCCTTGATCCTCGAATCTTGCAAGTTGCACATCCCATAATGTTAGCGTTAAATGGGTAGATTGACGACGATGAGACCACCGGGGCTAATGGCTTAATGTTTAAGTCATCGGGTTAAATTTAAAACTCAACCTTAGGAAAAGGACTTCATGTGGTGGGAAAAGATAACTAGTTTTCGGGCCAATGGGGCCAGTAAACTGATGTGCCAGATGGCTTGAGGGACAACTTAGTGGGTCGATGACCGACCGAGTAGGTCAACCTAAAATTAAAACGTTCACATGCTTTCATGGATAAAACCCTACATACCTGTGAAGACAAGGGTTTATCAAAGAGGCTAACCAAACTCATGGAGAGACAAAATCCATCAGGATTTTAGAAGCTCTAACAGCGGCTCATGCTCGGGGATGCATACCGCTGGCAGGTATGGCGAGAAACAAATCTCCAGTTGAAGCAAACCAGGGTAGAAGGCCAAAAGAGGGGCTTACCTAGACAAGGCAAGCAGACAGAACAAGGAAAAGCAAACCCTATATACAAAAAAATTACAAAGAAGACATTGCAATTCACTTCAGAAGCTTCATATGAACCATTGGCTCCGATCCTCAAATTGGAGGCCCATGGCCCCCAAAACTTAGGGGTAGTTTTTACCTCTGTGAAATAGCTTAGCCCGTTTCACCAACAATGGATATTCATGAATTTTGTGCAATTCTAGGTGTCTAACATCATTGCAATCAGTATTACCCATAACATTTGTGGTAGCATTGCTAAAGTCACCCTTTCTCATCATGGATTCATCAAATTGTATTGAAAATACAAAACTCTCATATTCTGCATCATAATGAGGTGTGGTATCACACCCAAACTGTTCATCAAATTTGAAAACTTCATAAGCACTTTGGCTTACATCTGAGAATTCTTTCATAAGATCAGGAAAAGGGATAATAGAACCATACATCTCTTTCATGTACTTCTCATCAACATTGTCTTTGGTGGGTGAAAGGAAATCCATAATCATATCTAGAAGGTAAGGAGTATCTGCAAAAAACTTAGCTGCAACCTCATACTCACCAACAAAATCCCCTTTCATTGGGACATTAATGCACTCAACCTGATTAGTCCTCTAATCACCAAAGGGAAAATTTTCTTCCTTATTCTATCCCTTAATGCACTGTAGATCATAGGCTAGTAAGAATTCAACCCCCTTCTTGAATACATTATGAATGGTTGTAGGAGAATAATCAGAAGCATCCACATATCCATTATCAGTAATATCACATCCAATATTGTTATCACAATCCTCCTTAACACATGAGACATGACCCTCCTGGAGTGCCAATAAATATGAATCATCTTCAACATGCTCCTCATGGACCACTTGTTCCATCCCATGTTGATAGATAACCTTCACCATATCTGTGCCACTAGATTTTTCTTTCAATTGACAGATTATGAAATCAGGGCCAACATTTTTAAAGGCATTATCACCTTGGTATCTATATAGGTCCTCTGCAACATGTGTACTAGTAATGTCAGGAAAAAATTCATCAGGGTTGTCTTCAAAGAGAGGATTATTCCTACACCAATAAACATCTTTCCTAATATCCTCAATATCAGGTGTAGGCTCACTAAATAAAGAGTTTTGCCATATCTTGGACATAATTGGATGTATCTCATCATCTACATCGTAGAAAATTCCTTGATCTTGTCCCTCCAAGCATTCAAAATCAGTGTAATTACTTGAGGAATAGAGAGAAGCAGATTCACCAACTTCTTCATCACTTATGCCCATAACAATTGATCCATGCTCTGAAATTCTTCACATGAAGAGAATTGTTCACTTCCTAAAAAGCAGATCCCCTCAAGGTTGTTGACATACCCACTACTAGAAGCTATGGATTTAGTATCTAATTCATAAGAAGAATCACACTCAGTTGAAGATTGTGCAAATTCAACTTCACCTCTCTGACTCTTTACTTGCGCTTTGTCATAAACACCAAAAGCATCCCCACTATCTGGTGACACAAGATTAATTCTAACATAATCCATCTATGCAAATTCATGCATTTCCTGTATAGGCTCATGGCCTAAGAAATTTAGAGGGGAGTAATGAGAGATGAGCTCCTTGAATTCACACTCTGTTTCTTCATCTTCATCACTGTTGGGTGCATCTATCCTTAAGCTATCCGTGAAATGACAACACTCAATTGTTAATTGTCCTGATATCGGTGCTCCCTGTGGATCTAGCAGTGTTAATCTTTGTCTCTCCTCATTGTGGCAATCACTATCTGTATTGTAGGAAGTGGTGGGATACACACAACCATGCTTGACCTCTTCAACTATACTTATCCAATCCACCACTTGACCAATGCCTTGGGGCTTCATATCTTCAGGCCATTGGCTTGATCTCGATGTGTAGGCTTCACAAAATAGATTTATACACATTTGCTCACTTGGTCTAAACCCTGTGGGAATTTCCATTAAAGTATCCAAGAACCTTGAAAACAAGTCATATGCTGACTCATTTGTATGCCTCTCTATTTCATATAACTTCCCAATAGATAACATCAAATTCATCCCTCCCCTGCATGGCTGGCTAGAGGTTGATGCTTGCTTTGAACCTTTCGCAGATGATGTAAGCACAATGTCTAAAGGTTCCTCATCATGATGAACACCTTTATTTTCTAACTGACCCAATTGGATTGTCTGAACATTACTAGAACAAGTAGGACTGGTCACTACAAATCTCTTCATAATTGAATACTTCAGATTATTCTCAATACTCACAGCTTCCTGATAGCCTTGTTGCAAAGTAACTAGTTCTTTATCTCTCAACAGGAAACTCATCTTCTTGTCAAATGCTCGTAAGTATACAACCAAACACTCAACATCATTTGGCCTTATGTATTTAGGGATATCTCTTATTACCTTTGCAAATCGAAGATTGAATGTAGGGACCAATTCATCTTTACTTATATTGATTTGCATAAAAAAAATTCTTAACACACTTGATTTGACCTTATTACCAAATTTCTCAAGGAAAGCGTCCTTAAGTTCATTCCAACAGTGTATTGAGACGGTAGGTAGAAAAGAGAACCAATCTCTTGCATCTCCTTTCAATGATTGAACAAAAAGTTTCATCACCACATCCTCAAAGTCAACTTCACAATCACCCATTACATCTACAAATTCTTGCAGATGTTCATTTGCTAATTAAGATTTTTCACCACTAAATTTTGGTATCTTGTGCCTGATCTTGGGTGGCATAACATTCAGGTAGCCAAAAATATTGTCAAAGCTGATAGCTCTATACCTATCAATATAGAAGCCATCCTAATGGGCCCCAGGCTATTTGACTTGTGTATTTTTTTCCATATTTGTACAAGATGGCACAAATTGACAGCTCACCCCTAATTCTTAAAAAGGAATTCTAAAATACTTATGCAATTTATTTAATACTACTTCAATTCCTTTCACAAATACAATCCCAAGACCTTGGCACAAGTATTCCATACAAAGCTGCCTAAGATCTATAATATGACATGCTTCTTGCACTTTACTACATAAATTTCAACTTATATAAGAAGCATGCTAAAATTCTTGAATATTCCTTGATCTAGTGCTAAATCACTTATTAGGGAATCATTTCATGTCGAGCATTGGAAATTTATGATGATATCTGTAAAATGCTCAAAATTCTGTCAAGTTTTACAAGAATACCTAGATGATGGAAGCTATGAAGTATTTCTTATCAATAGGAACCAAGATCTGAACAACTGGTATATGCTTGAACATGTTCTTTGAGTCAGAGTCGCCACCTTCCTTTAGAGGACAAAGCTTCAAATAAGATGAAGCTTCTTTGCAAAATAAGCTAGGTTTTGGGCTATCTTCCACAACAAAGTCACGTTCAGATCCTTCGATGCCAACCGCATGTAGATTGTACACCAGGTTCAAGAATTTAAAGGCATTTAGATTAAATCACCATTTGAATCTACACTTTGTATTTGCGCCTTTTGGAGAATAAGAACTCCCTAGCAGAGTCGCCATTCTGTTGATGTTTTCCATTGCACCTAAGACATTTTTAAGGAATAGCTAGTTCCTATACTCAAGATTCTTGAAATGAATGGCCAACTAACAAGATCTAGTCAACGGCTAAGATCTTCTGCACTTTAGGCTCTGTGGGACCAAGGAAGGTATTCCTGGTGTGTTCATTTAAGATTTAGCTATGTTGAACACATCATTACACATATCACATTTGAATGAAGGATAATTATGCAACAATTACTAAGAAATTGGCTTATCTCTAAGCAATTCGCTACCCATTCATCAAAATGAAGAAATCCTTAATGGGAATTGACATACATGAACATTTGAATCAACAAATTTTAAATGAATTCAAACCCTGGCCTCGAATTGGTCACTAAATGATTCTATGATTAACCCCTTAGGTAAATCATTAAGGAACAGATCAGTGTCGTATTTATTCAGAAAAATGGAGTCACACAAGCAAGAATCCGTAAAACAGAGATGACCCAATAATAAAATAGACTACTCTCACAATACTTTGCATTATGGAGCTCAAATTTCTTGATACATCACTACTTATCAAATCCTTTGCAAATGAATGTAAATTCATGGCCTCATCTAAGTATTTAATTGATTACTTGAATCAAAACAAAGAGCAGAGACATGCATTTGAACAAATATTCAAAGTAGAACTGAAACACCATTAATATTTCAATTCAAAATTCACCCAAACTTGCAAAAGAAGAGAAATATATCAGAATTATATGTATATTTACTTGTACTTGAATCATGTATGAGAAACAATTTAAAGTACTTGCATAAGTTCATTCATAATGCTCAAAGATGACCAACTATTCTATTCCTATCTATCTGTATATGTTCAACCAAAACTCTAGCCAGAGTCTATTTTCTTTTTTTTCTTTCAAAATGAGCCTTGGTTTCCCTTTTATAACACAAGGGAAGCGACAAGCTTCAGGCTCAAATGCAGTTTTCCTACAGAATTTTCATTTCAATGAAATTTCAACTGCATTTTCTCGCATTTCAAAACCCCACATGTTTAATCTTCAGAAAATGGTGCAATTGGGGAAAACCAAAATGTAATCGCTAGTTGAGAGGAGAAATGTAAATTGCCGCCAAAATTCTCCTTGTTGCCATCTGCACCACCACAAACCAAGTACCCAAAAATGCCACGTACGCAAAAGGATAGGACTACTGCAACAACAATATCAACACAAAAAACCTTAAACCCCACATGTAGTAAATACTCAATTTACTTGTCACCCCACCACAACCAGCACCACGCCCACAATATACACGACCGCTCCTTGTTGTCGCCAGAGGAAGGGATGACACCTCGACTTCCTCCTCCTCCTTTTCCTTACCGAGCACAGTTCTAGGCTGTCCACCAGGAGTCTTGACTGCCAACGACACCACTGAAATCACCTCCTCATCTGAGGGCAGATTATCATTCAACAAAGCCAAATACCGACCATAGGCAGAGTCGGTCTCGGTGCCACTATCCGATAAGTTGCTCGTAAGGTTAATGGGCGAATGCTAGTGTCCATAAGAGCCACACCCATACCTTACTTTTCTTTTTGATCCAGTAAGAGACTGCACTGGGCCTTTTCCTCTCTTGATAATTGTTCACACCAGAAAATGCCTAACTGTTGAGTGATAATGACATGAATAGCAACTACCTTTGTTGTATTTATCGAGTGAAGCAATGGCGTCCACACTTAATGTTTATCACACATGTGTGACATTGGCAACTCGTTGGCAGATGTACTGGCACCGTTTAATTCCCGGTTGCATGGAAGTCCGTAGACAACCCTTCATGATTACCAACATTTGTGTCGCCACATGAATTGAGATCGACTCAACCACTCTGCATGATGTTAGCCATTAATGTGGGTTGGTTGCACAGAGTAGGAATGGATATCACATGTTATTTTGCCAACTTCAAATGTTACCCGTCGATCTTCTGCCCTGATGGATGATCAGACAACTAGCCTTTGTTTGACTTCCTTTGATTTCCAGCAGTGCTTCGCTGAAGTGTTCTCAACCAATCATTCTCATCCATGTCAGATGACACCGTCACTGTGTGTGGGCTCCACGATTCGAGCAAGTGGGGACAGGTGTTGAGATCTCGTTGATCTTACTGGTTTTAACCATCGTTCACTTTCATTCAGCGAACCAACGGAGAATGGTGAAGATTGTTCCCCCAGATTGATCTTAGCCGCTAGTTGAACATGCCGAGCCACATGAACGGTAGTGGGGAGTGGGCCCCACACTTTGCATGGACAGGCGTTAGCTTTTCGCCGACCTCGCTGTAATTAACTTGATGTCACTTAACTTTCGCGGGCTGGTGGGGTACAGTCCAGATCTTCTCCCCGATCCTCGAATCTTGCAAGCTGCACATCCCATAATGTTAGCATTAAATGGGTAGATTGACGACGATGTGACCATTGGGGCTAATGGCTTAATGTTTAAGTCACCGGGTTAAATTTAAAACCCGACCTTAGGAAAAGGACTTCATGTGGTGGGAAAAGATAACCGGTTTTCGGGCCAATGGGGTTGGTAAACTGACATGCCAAATGGCTTGAGGGACAACTTAGTGGATTGATGACCAACTGAGTAGGTCAACCTAAAATTAAAACGTTCACATGCTTTCATGGATAAAACCCTACATACCTATGAGGACAAGGGTTTATCAAAGAGGCTAACCAGACTCATGAAGAGACAAAATCCATCAGAATTTTAGAAGCCCTAACACAAACTATAAAGAATGAGATTGAGATCATACCTCTACAAGTTTAACGGAAAGGATACCCTCATTTCTTAACTTTCTCAACCAAAAATATTTCAACCTAAGACGAGTAGATTCATACTCTCATCAGAGCAATCTTGTGGAAAATATAAAAATCCTCCGTTAAATAAGGAGAAGAGTGAAATCGTATATTAAAAGAATATAATTGAAAGGTTTCGACAGTTCGCTGCTTTTACCAAAAAGAACTGAAAATGTTGTATATTTGAACTGCGCCATCCTCTTTTCGTCAGTAAATGATCTGCCATGGACGATGAAAGGTAATTTCTCTATCTCAGAATACCCATTTTTACTTGCAAGTATAGAATAGCAGGAATATTTCTGTTTTCGGCTGAGAGTATTTGTTTGCTCTGTAAACTTGGGTTACAGACTCACAGAATACTGGTTAGCTTTATGTACTTGGATATTTATATTTAAAGAAGACGAGCTCGACATTCCTAGGCACCGGTAGACTGCCCATCTAAGGTGGTTTTATATTCGTTTCTTGTAAACCATGGACATTGAAAGAGAGAGAGGCTTGGTGGCCTGGGATCGTGGAACTGAACTGAACCCGCACAAGGCATTATCTTTTCATTGCTTGGTCAACAGTAATGTTGATTTGCAATCTTTCAAGGCACGGGAGAATCGCCATCAAGCTCAGTGTACCATTAGGCATTGTAGGTCGTCATACTCTGGGTATAGGTGGATTGATAAGGTTGGGGTTCTGGTCAAGATGTTGGTGACGAGGTGGAAGCCTAAGGGGTACAAAAATTACGGTAAATGAAAAAGAAATCCCCTTCTAGTTGTCACAAAAAGAGCGTTTCAAATGCCAAATTGGCATCTGGGTGGAATGTGATTTAGGAAAAAAATGTTAACCTTCTCATAGAAGCCATGTCAGATGAGTATCTATTCTGCTACATTCACAGTGGAGCATCTGATTTTTCTAAAATGTTTACCTGAAGTTCAAAAGCACAGGCCTTTTATGTAGCTGTAGGTACTTTATGTTTTTCATTATAATGATTGGAAGTGGTAATCTGTTACCCATCAAGAAAGCTTATGCTGTCCCGATGAAGTCTTTTTGTAAAACCAGATTTAGGATTTGCTGAAGTTTTGCTCAGGTGGAAACATTTCACACAATGATATGAAAGGCTGTGTGACATTCCTAGAGTAAGTTGTTAATTTTTATTTCTGGCGGAAAAGTTTCATTCAAAGGCATGCAAGTTTTGTGAAATTTCCATACAATGTACAGGGAAAAAGTTTTCAAGTAAGGGAAAATTTGTGGATGAAATGGGTGTTAGATATTGAAGCATTTCCTTTTTTTGGGACATACATCTCTCACATCAAGTTCAAAAGCTTGCGACCCAGTCAAAATAAACAGACCCAATTCTGACTTGTATTTGGTGACTTGGCAAAACTCGGATAATTAAAAAATATTTAAATTCTTAAAAAAACATTAAATTTATGCAAAATATGACTACAAAGCATACGAAATGAGTCTAGAACGTTGTTGGGACCCTTTAACCCTAACCTTCTGCTGTTATTATTTTAAGAGCATTGTAATAATCATAGTTGGAAAACTCGGACTCAGTAAAGACTCAGCAGGCCCAAAAATTTCGACTCGGCAAAAACTCGGCAA
>VDFB02342895.1:0-25739 GCA_007258455.2 Sequoia sempervirens
CTCCCAAGCACTTAACAACATTCCTTTCGCTGTTTCTACATATTCTTTGTTTTTAGCAAACAATGCCAAATATCTCTAGTAGGCCAACATTCCATCTAATCGGGTGATTCCTTTTCTATCATAAAGCATTTACACAATCCCAATACAGATTCTCAGGCCTATTTTGATCCTTTTCAACATACTATAAAAGTTTATACACTTATTTCACAAAATAGAGTAGAACTAGCATGCTGTCTACTGGTAAAAGCCCTTAAATAGGTCAATTTATCAAAGCAAGTCATCATAGAACTACTCACTAATCCACCAAACCTGCAAACAGTCTTAGGCCATGTGTAGAAACTCACAAATAAACAAGTTTCAAGATGGGAAACGCCCATCAATACACAAAATCAATAAACATTTGATTATAGGGTGAAAACACACCAACCATGAGGGTTTCTTTAATGAAACATTTGCAAAGCCTCTACTACTCCGCCCAACAATTGAAACATGCTTCATTATGTATGCAAATTATTTTGAAATAATTTCTAAGCTCCTCTACATATTGTTTCCTCAAACTCTACTTGAAAACACCATTTTTTTGAATGAGAAAATTCAGAATTTTGTTCATGCAACAGTATCCTGACTTCTTATTTCTATTTACCCCTGCCACACACATCTTCACATTGAAAAAACACTAAATATGATCCATTCCACCGACCTACTAGCCCTACATTGGTGGAATGGCTAAGAATCACTTTTTAGACTCTCAAAACAATTCTAAGGAAACCACAAACTGAGACTTAGGAAACTAAGTTCATATTAGATTGATTATTTGAGTTACAATTCCTACAACTTTCAAGAATGAAATAAGTCTCTTTCCCTGACAAGAATCAAATCTTAGAATGCTTGAATCACTATGCAACCTGAAAACAAGAATAGAAAAGCTTTCCAAAATAACTGAGCAGAGTTTTTATTATTATTTTTTATGGATTTTTGGGATACAAGATCTGCCTTTCTCGATCTTACAATTATTTTTAAAGGTGTCTAAATCAGTTAAAATAACTACCTCTTCATCTTCATCAACCCATCCTTTCCCTTCCATAAAAAAGACTCTTCACCTTCCTACTTTTGTGCAATTTTACATTTTTACAATAATTGAAAACTTTTGTTATAAAAAGAAACTTTTCAATAATATCACCTAGTGACCTATTTCATGGTGCAAATACATTGAAATTCATCATTTAATGACCTTCACTCATCATATTTACTTGAACATTACAAGGAGATTGAACAAGGTAGCCTTTTGAAGGAATTTCATGACCTAGGTGCTCCTACACAGTTTATTAGTATTTACGACATGTTGTCAATGGACATTTGAAATCACTGTTCGTACACTTTCCTAATACATTTTTTTGTACATCTGGAGGCATTTTGTTAAATTTAACAATTGAATTTATTTGTGTATGCTTCCAAATCTTTCATTGAGTTATTTTGTCAAACAGTTATACAAACCAACTTTTATTGACTTTCTTTGTGTATGCTTCCAAAGCATTCATTGAGTTATGCTTCCAAAGCTTTCAATTAGTTAATTTGACAACTTAGCACTTTTTGCACAGGTAAAATTATTCGTCATGCCGAAGAAACGAACTATTAAAAGGAAAAAACTAACAGATGATCAGCTCCAAGCCATCAAAGATAAAGAGAAAAAATGGATGAGGGAATATCGTGAAAAGCAGAAATTGGGAACGATCAATGAAAACAGGCCAGTTGAAGAGGAACCTCAACCGTCAAAAAGAGAAAATAAATTGGCAGCACAAAGGGCACGAATGCGAAAGAGTCATACTAGGGGAGATGCAGATACCATAGTTGGAGACACACCCTCTACCACAAGTGAACACAAAGGGACACTATTAAGCACAAGCGAATATGGAGGGACACAATCTACCACAAGTGAGTATGGTTGGACACCATCCACCACATTTGAAGTTGAGAGTACATCATCACTCAGAGTTGAGGAACAAGGTATGCCATCATCCCCACGTGAACCTCAAGGTATTTCTTCTATTCCACCCTCGATCGAAGGTACACAATCTAGCCCACCTCAATTAAATATTGATGAAATTGCTAATGTTGAGATGTATGTACCTAAGAGAACACCACCTAGAATTTTGCATAGAAAGCCAAAGTTTTTGATTAATATTGATGAGGATATTTTGCAGCATGGAAGGTAAAAGATTCTGAATGCACTTATGAAGATATCTTTGATAAGATTTAGGAAAATGTTCTTTGAAAAGGCTAAATGAAGAATGCAAGGCTGATCAACTATTTGTTCAAATGATCACGAGGTTTAAAGTACAAAAACATCATCAAGACTTTCTTGGGTTGAGAACATGAGATGCATTAGAAGTGAAAACACTATTGTGAAGAATCTAATGGATGCTTGCCAGCCGGTGTGGGTAAGACCTCATGCTCAAAGGATAGTAATGTCACCTGAAGTGTCATTACATCGACTAAATGGTAAGCTATCAAACAAAGAGATCTCGTCTCATTAAAAAGACAAGTGAACAAATGAGAGTTAGTAGAAAATCTTTATCAAAAGTTGTTCAAAGGCGGCAAAGAATTGAGGGCACCGATTCAAATGAATTATGGGCATTCTCGGGGAGACTGCCACACAAAGATAAAAAAGTTGTTGAAGCATTGACAACACTAATTGAAGATTATTGGAAGAATAATACAAGGCCATCTCCGAATCAAAGGGATGTTGTAAGAAGGAGAATCGGTAGTTGAAACCGTGAGCCACATCTAAAGCATTTTTTGGATATGACTCAAACCCAATTTTTTCATCAATTTCAAAATTCTTATCCTCAAATTAGTATTTCTCAAATATTTTTTGAAATGATTAAACCTTTTTATGTCAAGATAAATCCACATGCACTACTTGTTGCTGTAGGCTTCCATATTGAATTCTCTAACCATTATGATGTTTGTATGGATTTCTACATTTTACATTTGCATGCTAATGATGTTTTTTGCAGATTGTGGCATAGAAGCCCTACCGTCTTCAAGGACCTTATCAAAAGAAGTATATGTGAAGCCAGGGATGGATCAAATATTCTATGAGACTGACATGCTTGGATGGTTCATCACGGCGTTAGGTAGCTTACGAATGCTAGTATGTCCAACATATTGAAAGCATGAGGTGGGACAAAAACTAGTAGAGTTTGGGAAGTATAAAGCAGTGGCATATGCTACAAAAGATGGGTCTGAAGCAAAAAGGTGTGAGTTGGTTATTCAGAAGATTCCAGTGTATCAGTTCATGTCCATGTTTCGTGAGAATCTAGTGTATGAGTATGCAAGGCATACCCATAGAGCCCAATGGGTAGACACACAATTCAAGCTATGCAAGGACACCTTTCCACTTGGAAGCATAGTATCAGTGGTTGAATTTGAAGAGAACTACACTCTACAGCCACAACATGAGGTACAGTCACAGTATTACAACTCCACACAGGTTTTGATATTTTTTCACATAGCATTCATACATGCAGTTGAAAGTATAGAGGACGAAAGGAAGGTATTGAGGGAGTATCACTTTTATATTAGTGATGATCGCACGCATTCTCCAAATTTCATGCAAGGTTGCTTCCAGATGTTCTCTGATACATTTGCTCGAGGAAGGGGCGCATAATGCAGTCAAAGGCATATAATATGGTCGACAGCATGCGGCCTGAGTTCAAGAATCGCAGCGCATGTTCTACTTTTATTGCAGATGCATCTCACTACAACGTGTTCAACATAGCAATAGGCGGTTATGAGGTCCGGACATGAGAGGGAGCATGGCGGTCGCGGGAACATCGTCAAAGAGCTGATAGCATGAAGAGGTTAAAGTATAAAGAGCGATTACTTACAGTTGATAGATGCAAGATCCAATGCGTCGAGGTGAATTGTAATGGATTCGATGGGTCGGGTAATGAAGGGTACATCTTTGGATTAAGTAGATTTTTTGTTGATGGATGATACTAACGGCACCATATGAGGATTATTGTACACTAAACGGGATCAGAGGTTGCACTCTTTCCTTAGCTCAAATGCAGGTTCATGGAGTATCGATACACATAAGATGGCATGCTTTTTTTCTTCATGTACAATGCAAGCACGGAATGATTGTGATTTAAGGGGTAGGTTTACAAATGGTTGACAAGTTATCTTGGCCCTTCACCGTATCACCCTCCGATGGCATTGGAACTAACCGCAGTTGAATCATGTCGATTGACTTTGACCATGTATCCGGATCTAGTTCAACCAAGTAATATATCTACTTGCTTAGTATTTGAAATTCCATATTGTTATCTTACTTTGTCTGTATTTCATAATGGTGAATAATTTCAAAGAACATGTCACTCCTTATAAATGTAGAGACATAATTATCACGGTTATTAAAGATGGGCCACAATGAAGAGAATTTTCAAACTATTACTTGTGTCATTGTGTTGAGGCAAAAAGTGGAAGCCCCAATTATAGATGGAGAAAACATTGGATACCCTCTGAGGGCTCAATTGTTTATTCTTGGAATGTGGCGAGAAGGTACCCACATAAAATGTTAAATATTGGTTGTTTTAGGACTTTGATACGCATCGTAAGATTCTTCATTACTCGAACTTTGTCGTAGCATCCAATGTTCATTTGACCAAATATGGGGGTAGACATTTGAACAAGACCTTGTGAAGGCCTATGAATCTGACCATGAAGCAACACTTGACACAATAAAGAGTAGAGAAGACCCAGATGGTTCATTGGATTAGTTTTAGGTATATCGCGGTTCTTATTAATTTATACTTGTATCCACGTCAATTTGGTTGATGCAAATGCTATCATCTTATTTTACTTTGTGTATCTATACGTAACCAGGAAAACATTGATTGGTGTCCCCTTGCATAAAATGCAGATTTATGAGCCATCCAAGAGAATCTCAAGCAGAAAAGAAATGCAACATCCTTATTTTGATGATCTTGACAAATCTCAATTATGATTTTAAGCCATTACAAAAGTGTGCGAAACTTGATGAGGCAATTTCAAGTTATTCATTTGAATTTAACCTTATCATGACCACCTATAACATAGACATTATAAGAGCATCTCGAATTTCAAGAAATTCTATTCATGAGAGGTGTTGTGTGCAATAGGTATCTTGGAACTCCCAGTGAAGATGTATGACCAAGATTGACTAAGTTGAGAGACTTCCATGCCTATTTGTAAGTTCCTTCCATATATTTTGGATGAGTTGTTTCTTTTTATTCTTTTCCTTTGCGTATCTATAACTAAACTAGTAAAAATTTATTGGTCCCTCCTTGCAGAAAATGCTGATTTTTGAGCCATCAAAGAGAATCTCGGCAAAAAAATCAATGCAACATCCTTATTTTGATGATCTTGACAAATCTCAATTCTTATTTGAACGAAATCTTGCAATTAAAGTTCCATGTTCATAAGTTTCTATGTTTTCTTTCAGTTTTGTTAGCTTTGTACTGCTTGTACAGTAGATTTAGGCCTTGTCCTTTGTAGATTAAGATAATACAGAGAATTAGGTTTCTTTTGGGTCCATCTAGAAGAAAATCCATTGAGTTTTTCCACTATTGGAGCACATTTTCTGAAATTCAGTTTGGAACCTTCAATTTGAGGTTTTGAGAGTCAAGTAAAGAAATAAAGCATACTCCACTAAATTAGGCTTGTAGATCAGTGGAGTAGGGTTATAGTAGGGTGTTTATGGTGTAGGAGCACCAAGGACAATCAGGACCACAAGGTGGTCAAGTGGTAACTTTTGATTTGTAGTCCATGAAGAATGTTGTAATAAGGTCACAAGGACCATTAGGAAGTGTTTTAAGTCAATCTGGGTTGGTAGGATATGAGGTTGCAATGTCATGTTAGCATGTTGTCAATTTGGTGTAATGAAGCCTTGAATGGCCTAAATGTGAAAATGTATGTAAATTCATAATGTAAGGGTCAAGATGATGTAATGAGGCCATCATAAGGTCACTAGTTTAGGTATGGAGTCATTTACATCAATATGTCAAAAGTTGCACATAACAATGTAATGTTGTCAAACCAAAAGTTGTCATTTTGCAAATACTTAGAAGTTGAAGGGTCACACTTGTAAAAGAAGTTTAAAAGTGGTTGTAGTCAGTTGAGGAGGTTGATATGCCTTCAAAAAGGCCTTGTGAATGTTGTATGTTGTTGGCAATCATACTTTTGAAAGTAGGAGCACCAACTCCATCTTTTAAACACTTGAACCCTTGTGGTTTCTATTATTTGGTCATTTGATCATTTAGGGTGTTCTTAGATGGTTTGAGGTCATTCTATTTCATTTAATAAGGATTCAATACCATTTTTGTATGTATTAGGTCAATTGAGTCATGATGTAAAGAAGTTGATCAATAAAGGGATTCATGTGGTGAACCTTGTAATTTAAGTGTTTTAGGGTTATTTGTGTTAAATAAGGCCTTTACAGACCATTTATCATGTAATGTGAGTCTTAGGAAGGAGTCTTTAAATAGTTGCATAAGAAATATTGAAAAATTGCAAAATGCAAAAGTTGTAAAAACTGCCAAAAGCCAAAATTAGCAATTTTAGTGGAAGACAAAAAGATAGAAGTTCAAAAGGAAATCATATGCATTGGGGAAGATCAAGAGACATTGCAATTTCTATTTTAAGTCCATTCAAGGCTCATTATTCAATATAGAAAGTTTGGTTAATGTTTGATTCAGAGTTTTCAACGCTTTATTTCTGATTTTTCATTGTATTTCCTGATTTTACTGTATTTTCAAAGTTTCCTTCACCTGTACGGACCCGTACATTCTTAGATCTCTCTCTCATTCATTTTTTCATGTTATTTGGATGATCAATGGATGTTTTTACAATTCTCTTTAAGGAATTGGTCTTTTAGTTGTTCAGTGGTGAATTGGAAGACTATAGTGTTGACCTTATGGAAGCCGGATTAGATATATGAACCTGAGTTGGTTTCTTGGTTCTTAAGTCTGAATTTGTATTCCTCCACCCTTCTTTGCATCAGTTGATATGCCTTCAAAAAGGCCTTGTGAACGTTGTATGTTGTTGGCAATCATACTTTTGAAAAAATACCAAAAGGCTCTATTTTCTAATGTTTTTATCTCTTTAGAAGCAAAGAAGTTGAGACAGCAGGCATGTGTTCCAAAATAAGTGTATCTAAAAATGATATATGTTTTTAATGGAAAAAATGGGTACCCTAAAATTTATTTATCCTGTAAATATTCATTGTGGTTTGCATGTTACACCCGATTTAGTGTTTTAGCACTTACAAGCAAATTTGGTCTTCTAGTGCAAGCAATTGTGAAATCTGATTAAATAGTGTTGTAAGAAGGTGTTTTAGCTTTTTTCATGTCAAAATAAAGATGAATAAAGTGTACCAAGGTCTGGTAAAATTTTGGAAGGAAGATTTGAAGGTTAGGTGTCTTTTTGCCTTGTGAAAAGTTGCAAAGTCGTGCAACTTTTGTTCTCTAACTCGTCTAACCAAATGGACTGTTCCAACGTGTCTGAATAGGCATGTTTACACTAGGAATGGTCCTCTTTTGCACCCAAACATGTGGAATCACTTCGAGCTACATTCAACCGGATCGATCCCTTAAGGGTCCAAAGGGCAAAATGGCTACAAAGTTCAGCATGAGGTTACTCAGACACCATGATGCTTAGAAGCCTACTCATGCGATCTATGGAATCACATTGGGCCTCTACGATAGCTCTCTCGGTTTCTGTTGTCTTGGAAATTGGTTTTGTAGTGTCCGATTTTCGATTGATGGAAAAAGTGTCAAATGGGCGATGGAAAGTTACCAAAGTGGTACAGCTTTCCATTACGCAGCTTCATTAGCGATAGGAAATGAACTGATAGCGCGTATAAATAGGCATGTTTACACTAGGAATGATCCTCTTTCGCACCCAAACATCGCGAGAGTCCACTTTCGAGCTTCCACGTTCAAAGTCCATCCCTTAAAAGGGTCAAAGGAAAAATAGCTACAAATTCAGCCTTGAGGTTACTTTCCGGACTTCTTTGTGACCCATATATAGAAACTTCACCGTCTAATCGCTAGCAGGATCATGTTGGGCCCCTCTACAATAACCTCTCTTGGTTTTCATTATCTCGAGTAGTTTTTCCAGTCTCGGATTTCAATTGATGGAAAAATTAATCAAAATGGAGGCGATTGAAAGTTACCAAAATTGGTGAATTTTAGTTCTACAACTTGTGACCAAGCGATGAGAGGACTATTCCAGCAGCTAGCGTTTGAATAGGAATATTCATGGAGGCATGGTCCTCTTTCACACCAAACGCGGAATGCATCTCCAGAACTACGTTCAACGGATCGATCCCTTAAGGGTCCAAAGGGGCAAAATGGTACAAACTTCAGCATGAGGTTACTCGGACACCGTGATACTTATAAACTTCTCATCTAATCCTATGAGATCATTTTGGGCCCCTCTACAATAACCTCTCTTGGTTTTCGTTATCTCAGAGTGGTTTTCCCGTGGTGTCCAATTTTCAGTTGATGGAAAAAGTGTCAAATGCAAGCAGTGGAAAGTTGCAAGGTGGTGCAATTTTCATTCTGCAACTCGTGTGACCAAACAGACTATTCCAACACATTCAAATTGGGATTTTTACACTAGACATGGTCCTCTTTCACACCCAAACACGCAGAATCGCTCTGAGCTATGTTCAACTAGATCGATCCCTTAAGGGTCCAAAGGGCAAAATGGCTGCAAACTTCAACATGAGGTTACTCGGACATCATGATGCTTATAAACTTCTTGGCTGATCCTATGGGATCGCATTGGACCCCTCTACAATAACCTCTCTCAGTTTTCGTTATCTCATAGTGGTTTTCCCGTGGTGTCCAATTTTCAGTTGATGGAAAACATGTCAAATGCAAGCAGTGGAAAGTTGCAAGGTGGTGGAATTTTTGTTCTGCAACTCGTGTGACCAAATGGACTTTCCAACACATCCGAGTAGGAATTTTTACGCTAGGCATGGTCCTCTTTCGCACCCAAACACACGGAATCGCTCTGAGCTACATTCAACCAGACTCGATCCCTTAAGGGTTTGAGTGTAGTATGTTGAAATAGGCCATTCCTCCTATTGTTTAGGTTGTGTCTCGATGATATGGGCCTGATGTAACTTGAATTGTGGTAGCTTGATATACAAAGTCTATTGATGCTAGGGTTCAATTTGTATGATTTTGAAAAAAGAAGCCAACTAGAGTTACCAACTGAGTAGAGTTATCAACATTATTCATAAATCATAATAATTTGTTTAGTACACTAGCCATTTTGATGCCTTCTTGTAGTCTCAAACATTATTTTGTATCATTGTTACATTGGTTTTTGAAGTGGAACTTAATATAGCTCCATAATACAAAATCTGGTTCAAGCTGATTTTCACGTGAAAAAAATGTGAATCAAATCACGTTGATGTGAAAAAAAACCATGAGACCATAGCTTGTGGTGCAGGAACACCTAGGTCATGTAATGCCTTCAAAAGGCTAAGTTGTCAAAAATGTATTTAAGTCCATGTAATGCCAAAATTAAATGTAATCAAGGCATGAAAAAGCACAATGTGTAATATTGTCAAAATGCTAAATATGTAAAAGAGAGAAAAAGAAATAATGTGAAGAGACAAAACAAGAAAATCAAGAAAATCAAGGAAGAGGACGAGTCATAGGTTGATCAAGGAAGATGAAGAGGTAGTTGATGGTTGGAAACTTCTTTAAAAGCATTGTAAAGGCCGAGCAAAGAGATCATTGTATTCTGGAAGAATTAAATTAACAAAGAGTTCCCTGTTTTAGCTTATTTATGTGTTTTTTAGTTGTTTCTTAACTTGTACGGATTGTGCAAGAGTTTAGGGTTCAAATTTAGATTGTTTCTAGTAGGTTGGGGAATCACCATTTGTTTGCATCCATTTGGGAGGGAATCCATTAAGTTTAATGTTTGTTTGAGCATTCTTCTTATGGCTCGGTCTGAAATCCTGTGCATTAAGTTTTGAGAGTCTTATAAGGAATTTCCACACTACTCCACCAATGCAAGTCAGGTAGATTGGTGGAGTAGGTTAGGGATAGGTTATTTGTTATGTTTTGATGTTTGTGAGTGGAGGAAAAAGCAAGAATACCTTGAAGGAGCTGCTGCTACACAAGAAATTCTGAGTTTTCCAGTCAAAATGAACAGTTTCCAGCATGATAGTGGAGAAAGAACAAGTGCATGGGCTAGAAAATGTTTCCAAATTCCTTTTCAGATGTATTTTGACATGTTCCAATGGTTGGCTAGAGGTTTTGAGGTTTGCATGTCGCCTATACAGGAAACCTTCATTGATTTTTGAGTTTTTCACCCTATAAACAAGGGTTTGTCAATATATTGTAAAAAGGAGTCTTTTAATCCCTGAAAATGGATAAATTGGGAGTTTTTTGTTATTTCTAATGAATTTTTTGAGGTTTTAAGTGTTTTTGGAATGTTTGAAGGGGGTTTTCTTTGAAAATCAGGCCTATTTTAGTAGCCTTTTTTATAGCGTTTAGACTAAAAATTGCTTATTTCTTCAATATAAGTTATTCTGAGTTTTTGATATGAGGACATGGGCATTAAGATGTCTCTAAAAGTGTTTTGGATCTTGGGTTTTGAAACTAGTGTGTTTGGTTTACCCGATTTAGGGCATGCATGTCTCATTGAGAAGTAGTGCCTTGACTGCTCAAAGAATAGAAGTCTGACCTAATAGTGATCAGTGAGTTGATTTTGGGATAATGTTGTCTAAGTGATGGTGTCAAGGATGTATGGAGTCTTGGACAGGGTTTAGAAGTGAGCTATGTTGTTTTGATAGTTGGACAGTGAGGAGACTTGGTGTAAAATAATACATGAAATTGTAAGTTCAATCAAAACAAAGTTAAGAGAGCAAGTTCCTGATTTGTATCAGTTGTAATAATGATGTTCACAGTGCTTGATGGTCTAGTAAAAGTCTGAAAGCCAATTGTAATGATGGATTGACTATTTGGGACAAGTTGAATGAATTGATTGACTAGAAGAGTGCCTTGTTGAAAATGGTGTTTTTTAAATGCATGTTGATCTAATTGATTGAATCAAAGTTTTTTAAAATGGTTTTTTGCTTTGAATGAGTCAATTGGAATACAGATTTGTGGAAGGATGAATGATGAATGATAAGATAATTTGAGTGGATGAAAGGTAGATTTCTGATGAAATGTTGAAATTTTGTTTGATCTTCTCCAAGATGAGTTTGGGACAAGAGTCCCCTAAGTTGTGGATTGGTTTGGAAATCTTTGTATTGCATCAGCTTGTTGCTTACTATTATGCTATGATATATTTTTTCTAAGCATCCATAGCTTGTTCGAAAGCACCTGTTTTAGGCTTTTAGCCATAGCGAAGGCAATGAACCTGTTTGATAAAATGCTTTGATAGACATGTATGAAAAATGTTTAGCATAGACAAGTGATGAACTCTTTGAAAAAATGCCCAAAGAAATGTGGTCTCATGGTGATGGAATGGCATGAGAATGCCATGACAAGAAAATTTTGTGGATTGTCATGGCATTCCATCACCATTGAGACCACATTTCTTTGAGGTTTTTTTTTCAAACAGTTTACTACCTTTTCTATGCTATTGCTTATTAGTATGATTTGATAGATTTTTTCCAAGCATCCATAGCTTTTTTGGAAGCACCTATTTTAGGCTTTTATCCATAGCAACAAGGAAGCAAACTATTTGATAGAATGCTTTGGTAAAAAAATGTACGATAAATGTAGTAGCATGACAAGTGAAGCTTAATCGGTTAGGTCGCCATTAAAGAATGTGGTCTCATGAGGATGGAATGCCATGACAATCCACAACAATTTGTTTGTCATGGCATTCCACCACCATGAGACCACATTTCTTGAGGCATTTTTTTCAAATAGTTCATTCCCTTGTCTATGCTATTGCTTACTATTATGCTATGATAGATTTTTTCTAAGCATCCATAGCTTGTTCGAAAGCACCTGTTTTAGGCTTTTAGCATAGCAGCAAGGCAATGAACTGTTTGGCTAAATGCTTTGATAGACATGTATGAAAAATGTGTTAGCATAGACAAGGCAGTGAACTCTTTGAAAAAATGCCTCAAAGAAATGTGGTTTCATAGTGATGGAATGGCATGATGAATGCCATGACAAGCAAATTGCTATGGATTGTCATGGCATTCATCACCATTGAGACCAGCATTTTATGCTTTTTTTCAAACGCTATTTCCTTTTCTATGCTATTGCTTATTAGTATGCTTTGATAGATTTTTTCCACAAGCATCCATAGCTTTTTGGAAGCACCTATTTTAGGCTTTTACCCATAGCAACAAGGAAGCGAACTGTTTGATAAAATGCTTTGGTAAAAATGTATGATAAATGTAGTAGCATAGACAAGGCAGTGAACTATTTGAAAAAATTCCTCAAAGATATGTGGTCTCATGGTGATGGAATGCCATGACAATCCACAACAATTTGCTTCTCATGGCATTGCACCAACATGAGACCACATTTCTTTGAGGCATTTTTTTTGAACAGTTCATTCCATTGTCTATGCTATTGCTTACTATTATGCTATGATAGATTTTTTCTAAGCATCCATAGCTTGTTCAAAAGCACCTATTTTAGGATTTTAGCCATAGCAGCAAGGCAATGAACTGTTTGATAAAAATGCTTTGATAGACATGTATGAATGTGTTAGCATAGACAAGGCAAGAACTCTTTAGGGCCTCCTCGAAGAAAATGAGGTCTCATGGTGATGGAATGCTGCGACCTAATGCCACAAGGACAAGAAAATTGCTATGGATTATCATGGCATTCCATCACCATTGAGATCACATTTTTTTGAGGCTCTTTTTCAAACAATTTGCTGCCTTTTCTATGCTATTGCTTATTAGTATGCTTTGATAGATTTTTTCCACAAGCATCCATAGCTTTTTTGGAAGCACCTATTTTAGCTTTTAGCCATAGCAACAAGGAAGCGAACTGTTTGATAAAATTCTTTGGTAAACATGTATGATAAAATGTAGTAGCATGACAAGGCAGCAACCATTTGAAAAATGCCCTCAAAGAAATGTGTGGTCTCTACGGGTGGATGGAATTCGGCCAGATTATCTCTACAAATTAATTTTGTTTTGGTTCATGGTGATTCTTTATCTACTGGGAGATCATTATTTTGAGGTATTTTTCAAATAGTTCATTCCCTTGTCTATGATTTTTCTGTACTATTATGCTATGATAGATTTTTCTAAGCATCCATAGCTTGTTCAAAAGCACCTATTTTAGGCTTTTAGCCATAGCAAAGCAAGGAAATGAACCTGCTTGGCTAAATGCTTGATAGACATGTATGAAAAATGTGTTACATAGACAGGTGCTGAACTCTTGAAAATTAAAGAAATGAGGGTTCATGGTGATGGAATGCCATGACAATCAAAAAGCATTTGATTGTCATATATTCCATCGTGTCATGAGACCTTCATTTCTTTGAGGCATTTTTCTAAAGAGTTCACCTTGTCTAAGATATTGCTTACTATTATGCTTTGATAGATTTTTTCCAAGCATCCATAGCGTTAGAAGCACTTGTTTTAGGTTTTCAGCCATAGCAACAAGGCAACACTTGAACTATTTGACAAAATCCTTTGGTAAACATGTATGAAAAATGTGGTAGTATAGACAAGGCAGTGAATTGTTTGAAAAAATGCCTCAAAGAAATGTGGTCTCATAGAATTCCATGACAACCAAATGCAATTGGCAATTGCTCCTAGTTATTAGTTATGCAATGTGAAGTAATTGCATAACTGCTTAGGTTGGCTTTGTAAAAACTATATTGTAATTGAAATTTTTTCATCTATCAACATCTAGTTATTAGTTATGAAATGTGAAGCAATGCTTTTAGTTTGAAATATGTGCAATGCAATGTAATCAACGTTATGAATGTAAACTAAAAAAATCTATTATTTTCTAAGTTACCGGTTCAGTTTTGGGTTCGGTATCGGGTTCGAGAACCCAGTTCGCCAGTTGGGGAAAAAAAAAATTGGGTTGGGTTCGTTTTGGGTTCAGTAATACAAAAACATATAAAAATCATAAATATATACATATTTGCAGTAGTAATCAAGTTCAAAATACACCACCATATTAATAGTCAAATAACATAGCAAAAATACACCACCACTTTCATAATGAAATATTAAAATATTAGTGATCTACTCGAATGTCATGATGCAAAATTATAAATTAAAGTTAAAACATAAAAATGTCAAGTGTTTACAATTAGCCATTATTGATCATTGATCAATCTGAAAAGTGTGAACATTTTTCTGTGTGGAAGGCAAACAAGAAAACAGTGTTACATAATTATTTATATTGTGAAAGAGCCAAAACCTTTTTCTTGCAGATCGTAGAAGAATCTCAATGATTTTTTGGGTTTCCTTGCCTTGGAACGGAACTATCCTAAGCCATGAATGATTGACCAGGAACTGTGAGAAAGAAATAAGATAAATCACATGCAACTTGTTGCAATTTCTTTCCTTGGGAAAAAGGGTAAAGTTTTCTTTTCAGGGAGAATCTCCTTTAGAGTTTGAACACATTGATAATTTTCAAGATAGACTTAGCCAAATATGTCATCTAGGTTTGAAGCTTTTAGGTAAAATGTTTGCTTCTTAAAATTTTGTTCAAAATTCAAGATGCAGGCTCTCCTCCCTTAGGGAAGAGAAGGCCTATCAAACCTAACACTCTTATGCAACACTTCTTAAGTTCTTGTTGATGCAATATTAGATGCAAAGTTTCAAAATAGGCATGGTTATATAAATTCTCATCTCACGACTATCATTGCATCAAATTAAGAATTTTCAATCCTTTATGGTCTAGACAAGCAAGTATGGAGTAGTGTTCCAATGCTAAAGTATTATTGTGAATCTCTTTGCTATGGTTCAAAAATGAGGAATCTGTCTTCTACACCAAATGAGAAATATTCACAATATGTGCTAGGAAGGAATAAGTCCATAAGATCGAGTATGCAAGAACTGAGAATTGCAAAATTGGCTTACATTTGACTTCCAAACATAGAAATTTTCACACTTTTCGATGTTCACACGTAAGTCAAAAAGTATATGTGCGTAAGTTGTAAAGTATACACTTGAATACACATAACTCATATCTATTGAACCATGAATTTATAATGCAAATATGGACACCATCGATAAAAAATTTGTATTGAGCAAATAGCCATGTACGCATACATCAATATATGTCGATATAAGTATAAAATATAGTTACAAAATAGCCATATAGGCTTACGAGAATGCCATATAGGCATACAATGTCAAATATATCCAATACAAAATATGTACAAAATTGCCATGTAGGCATACAACAAAGGGCTTTGTGCATTCAAAATTCATTTCTCTCCATGCTTTGGTTGAAATACAATTTTCTTTCCCTTTGTTGGGCGATCCGATGGCGATAAGTCTCACCCATTTCTGTTGTGCTTGAGGAGTGCTCCTGCTGCTCCTCCTAGTGTTTAGCTCTTGGTGAAGTTTCAACTGTTACAATAAGAAGTAAAGACATTAATATATAGAAATTACATTATAAAAATTAATATATTTAACAAAATAATCACTTACGGCTATCTCACGATCACTCTCCTCGATGGACATATGTGCATGCCAATGCTCAGGCGTGCTCAAGCCCTGTATAAACCATCCAAATAGGAATTAAACTATGAATCAATAATGGTTTTATTTTTCACTAGAACTAGTTCATCTATAACAATGAATGTAAATTGAAATTTAGTAATTTGCCTCATACCTCCCCTATCAGAGCCATCAAGGATTGTATAGTGAAGGAAACACCAATATCCATTGCCCTGTAACGTTTGGTGGTGTTTTTGTCACTGGCATTTGAAAATAAAACAACAAATTATTCAATCACAAAAAAGTTACAATAGCAATCCATGTGATGACTTATAATGTATGAGATCTAATGAACAAAATTTTGAGTACAAGTATTAAACAGATATATTTTTTATTATTAGTTATCGAATTTGAAGTAATGCTTTGAGTTTGAATGATGTGTAATGCAACGTAACCAACAATATGAATATAAACTACACAAATCTATTAAACATAGAATTCATTACTTAAGTTCTCTTTAAATTCTATATTACCTCTGTGAACGTTTGATCAAATCTACTAGCACTCAGATGTGTTTCCTTGAAACCTCCAACAGTACCCTGTTCAACATCCAAAATCACATATTAAAATACCATTCGTAAAACAATGCTATTAACACATGTAATAAATTTTTAATTGTTTACTAAATTTACATACCCCACTGATAGGTGTACTGAAAAAATAAGTAGGTGGATGACTGGTGTATCCAGTCTCTACACTGTGACCCTGCAATTTTATTAAAATAATAAAACTAAATTAGTTAATCTTGCATTTCACAATCAAAATTTAATAAATTAAATTCAATGAACATGTTAAATTTTACCTAAGTATCAATGCCATATGCATCATGCAAAATGCCAGCCGTCCTCTCCATCCTTGTAGATGCATATGGATCAGGCTACATAGTAGCATATGGATCCTACGTAGCACCCTCCTGAGTGTCGGTAGGGTCATACGAACAAGTCGCCCTACAAGATTGACACACATGGGTTCGAAGGCCACCACCTGAAGACTCCACTAGATGGCGTTGTACAATAGGGCTAGTGTGATGGATGACACTCCAAGTCAAAGTTGTGATCACCTGCAATGTCTCTATGTCGGCACTCTCCTTCACAACGGTAGGCATCACAATCCGCTCATGAAGCAGCCTAGTGAGAGGTCATCTCCCTTGCCGCATAGGATTCGGCTGTGCACTGGGCCTATCCTGAGCTGACCCCCCACCTCTCCCCTGGAACTCCCTCATATCAAAATAATTTGGGATTTGGTTCAATACAAACTCATTGTATAGTTTCCTAAGAAAATATTTGGGGACTTCACAATTATTGCACAGTGGGTAATCAAAGACCATATACCATCTTTCATAAAAACGGTTCTTAATCTCTTGCTGGTGGCACCAATGAATAGGAAACCTCTTTGCATTGAGGGTAAGATTTTGATTTGTTTTAGGGTCAATGAATAGAGTGCACAAATCACCTTTAGTAATTTTTAAATCTTTTACTTGTTTATATGATAATTTGTCTGCATAATATGCCCTGGCTATCTGCCTCCTATCTTTCCATCCAGATATTTGTTGGGTGATTACATCTACATTTTTTTTAAATGTCTTTCAATGAATTTGCTAGAAGCATTCTTTCTGTGGTTGAAGCATTTGGATCACTCAACCTACTGATAAGATCCTCAAGTTGTTTTCTATTGTTCTCAATTTCACTCAAATTTTCTTGAGTGCCAAGAGGGAATTGAGAGAATGGTGGGGGAGGTTGATTTTGTTGTTAAGGATTTTGCTGTTGAGGATTTGCCTCCTCTTCTTGTTGAGGATTTTCATGATTTCCTACAAATTTTTAAAAAAATAGTCAAATCTAACCTAAAACAAACAAAATCAATTTCAAACTAACAAATTCAAAACAAATAGCAAACAATACTTACCTCTCGCATCTCTTCGTTGTCGTGGTGCCATATTTGCAAACAAAATCCAACTGTTCTTGATCAAATTTGTAGAAATCCTTCCTCCTAGAACGAGAGCTCGAAAGTGAGGGTTTTTGGCCGTAGGCAGAGCTGAGAAACAATAAAAAGCAAATGATAGAGATTTCACCTTTTTTTTTCTTTTAAAATCACATAACACGCTCACGTTATCTCTTTCCAATTTTTTTTCCCATTTGGACACAAAAGTGCGACCAACTTCATGCACCCACCCTCATTATATTTTCTAAAAATGTGTGATTTTAGCAAAAATCAAAATCTTCTAGAAATTGTAAACCAACTTTGTGGGATCACCCCTTAGTATCTTGATAGTTTTGAAAAATATGTTTGTCATGTGATATGCAAACTTTTTGTTTGATTGTAAAACTTCCCATAGTGCAATTTTGTGGTATGTGAAGTTTTTTAGAATGGCATCATCGCATGGCTTGCCAAAGAATAATGTTGGGAAATTCATATGCTCAGCATATTTGTCTTTAAAGATTCTAACTAGATAGTTTTGTTCTACAAGTGTTATTTCATTGATTTTGTCTTGCATGCTATGTATATTTCTAGATTCGATGAATCCATGGACCAAGGTTTTAGATGGGTTCTCATGTTCTATGTCACTATCTTACTCGGTTTCAGTTGTGACAAGTTCAATATTCTCTTCAAGTTCATCATTGGTGTGGAAAAATTGTTTCCAATCTTTGTTTATCTAGACATTTTGCATTTTATATAGTGTTGTATTTGACAATTGATCCAAATCTTTCATGACAATATTAAGTTGTACCATGCCTTTTTGAAATGCATTCTTGTATTCCAATTGTCTTTTGAGTGAAACAACAATTGTTTGTGTGTTGTTAGTTGATTGTGGTAATGCTTTTTGTATAATATTAATGTCAACAAGGACATTAATGATGTAACTTGTTAGTCCTATTTGAGATCTTTTGTACCCTAGTTCCCAGATTTGTGCGAATGCAATTCTAAGTGACACAAGTCATTCTTATAGTTGGGAGAAAAGTTGGACATATGATAATGGTTTATTAGTTTGGATTTTGTGTGGTGTAGCGTACTTTGGTATCATGAATTGTTTTAGTGTAGAGTAGCATATTTGAAATATGCAATATGTCAATGCTATGGATCTTGACTCTACTAGTTGATAATACATCCCCTTTTGTTCATCTTTGAATATTCTAGTATCTTTTCTAAAACACAACATTTGGTAGATTTTGCATGTGTATTTTGGCGTATCCTGAATTGTTCTTTCATAAAGCTCTATTGGTGACAATTTATTTTTCTTATTTGATCTCATAGGTTTAGGTGGATTTTGTTTATTAATTCTAATAAAGTTCTTGTTGATGGTCAAAAATAACACAAGAACGTTAAAATAGAATACTGCTACTTTACTTATCCTGAAAAAGACAAATAATCTAAAACTATCTATCTTCCAAGGTATCGGTAATTGGTTCTCAATTGTATTGTTGGCATTCAGTGGCCTATACAACTATAATGTTCAAGGGGCCTACTGGTAAAGATTACAAAGTGCATAATACAAACTAATCTAACGTTTGGGGGGTGTAAACAAACAAAAAAAGATAGAACAAAGCTTAGGACATCAAAACATAAACACAAATTTATCTCAATTCAAACATATAAACTTCACAATGATCATTTCCTCAACCAATTAAAACCATAAAATGACACAATATATAGAACAATCTGTACCATTGCATTCATTTATAGTGCAGAATTCAAAACATACACCATTCATCATCACATTTTATTTAAAACTTTCTTTTTCAAATAAAGCATATTACCATCTCATCGCCAAATTCATAGATCAACCAATATAAAGAACTCTCATTCACAGATAACTTAATGAAATAGTTTCAGATTCAGAATCTTCTATTGATTTTTATCAAATAAGAGACATTTATGCACAACAAAGCTCACTGGCATACAAATAACTATTGTTCATCAACATTATCATTAGACTAACAAACTTCTGAAAAATAACATAAACTGCATTCAAACTATAAAAGTGTTTCTGAGTATCTTTGCATGAAAGTTGTAAAAATCCTAAAAGTTGTAAATACTATCCTAGATCTCTCTTAGGTAGCCAATCTTGACTTCAATCAGCTGACCTTTACAAAATGGAGAGAAATTCAACATATAGACAAATTCAGCATTAATTCCTCTCATTAAAAATTAAGATCCACAATTGTAGGGAATCCAGTATGTCTCTATTGTAATTGTTGAAGCTAAAAAAGTGCACCAACTACCCCTTCAATCAAAACTCAAACTCCAAGTCTTCACTTAGATCGCTGCCCACTACTAGGAATTATTCTTGACTTGCCAGCTTTGTTGCCTAGCCCTCTCTTTACTAAAAAAAATCCCAAAAAAGGTACTGATGTTCAATAAATAATAAAAACAATTAACTTTTTTTATCACCCTCATGCTAGACTCCACGATATTCATCATAATTAGTCAAAATCTACTTCACTGTATCATCACCTGGTCCATCTACCTAGTCGACCTTGAATTCTAACTCTTCAAATTTCTTCTCTACTACATCAACAATTAATTTAATTTGGCCAAAGTCCTTGGTTCGCCAACATAGGTCACATCTGAGTTCCAGCAACCTGTCCATGAGTGGTGACTCAACAGTATCTCTTCTATCAGCATTCCATTCAAACATTCTTCCCATGCACCCTTTATATCTCCCCAGGATTCAAGTCTCTAGTCTGGAGGCAAGGCTTTATCAATAAATCTTGAGATGAGTTGATCAAATACACCCATGTGCTCAAATATCTCACAAACAGTATTTAGCATGATTATCATGTGTTCAATCAAAGTCTCTAACTTAAAAGAAGATATATGAATTTCCTTTGCAATATATCCACAATGATCCTCACCTAGAATCTAAGACTGTACCAGCTCTTCATCAGAAATTTTATCAATTTCCCTCAGCTTTCCTAAATATTATCTGAGCTTTTCCTCTTCTTCCCACCATTTCTTCATGGTCGCCTCTATGGTCTTGACTAATTTTAGTCCCCTATAATAATACTTAAAACCTTCATCATAGAACCTATCCATATCAACTTTAAAGGTATTAAGCCAATTGTCTACCCATCTGGCTTTTTTTTTATTTCATTCAAGTTGTCTACCTCTTTTTTTCTCATTAGAATGAGAATCTCAAATGGTGCAGGCTACTCAAGAGTAGATGACATCAACTCCTTTAAGAAATCCTTCATTTTAACAACTTGAGTCGTAAGCTCATCTTTGGCATGTTTGTCCTTGATTAACCTAGACCTGGTAGTAGTGGCAACAATGTCAATCAAATTAATTTGTTGTCTTCTTGTGTGCTTTCCCAGATTAATAGTACTTATCTGATAATCCTCGGGCTACAATTCTCTATCATCCTTGTCAGCAATAGGAGTGGAAATTTCAGCTACCAAATCTCCTTCATATGTGAGTTTGGTTGAATGCACTACATAGGCCTTCTTCTTTGCCTTTACCTTGTCAATTTCCGCCCTCATATCATCCCAAGTCATTGGTTGGGCTTGTACTTGTTGCCTTTTCTCTAGATTCAGTTTCAGCCATGTGGGTGTAGCTGGGTGAGTGGCTACTAGTTGAATGTTAGGAGGTGTAGTAGATGGAGGTGCAGAATAAATAACTCCAAGTGTTTGTTGAGATGCAGCTTTCTGAAGCTCTTCTTGCTCCTTTTGCAATATTTCATGCACTTTCCTTTCATTCTTAGCTTTTATCTCTTCTATCCTCCTCATTTCCTCCTCTCGTTTGGCATCCTCTTCATCTTTTATCCTTTTCTTCTCTAGTTCCTTAGCTCGAAGCTCCTCTTTTGCAGCCTTTTCTAGTACATCTTTTCTTTCCAATTATAAGGCCTCATCCTCTGCCTTCTTCCATGATTTAGCTTCTTCCACTTCCTGAGCTAACTCCTTAGCTTTTCTTTTCTATTCTTCTTCTTCTCGGGTAGCTCATTCATCAGCCAGTTTTTGAGCACCTTCCATCAACTCTTATTGTTCTTTCTCTATTAGTACATCATTCAATTCCATTTTAGCACTATGAACACTACCAACTTCAAATTCAGCTCCATCTTCCCCTGATTCTTGGGATGGAGTTCTTTCAAAATCTGAGGACATGTCTTGAATATTTACCTCAGCTTGTCTTTCTTCTCCAATGATTGGTGTTTTCGAAGTTGTTGGTATAGTAGGAGCACTTCCCTCAGTTTCTGGGTGAACAACAACTTGTCTCTCCATAGAACTTTCCTCACCAAGGTGAACAATGACCAAATGTATAGTAGAAATACCTAAAGTTACACTTGCAATAGTTGCCTCATAGGTAGCCTTTGCTTTACACAAAGCATCATCAATTTTTTGTAATGAAATATCCTTTTCAGTTTGTGGAGGCTCTTTAGTGGCTGCCTCTACCACTGTAACACCTTCTTTTAGTCTTTTATATTGTTTGGTCTCTACAGATGAAGTGGGTTCACCGCTAGGACCTCTTTTCTTTGTCACTCCACCCCTTGGTTGTTTCAACTGGAGTTCTATCCATTTCAATCTCCTATTTATCACTACCCATGATATTTTTCCAATCTTAGTCTCTTCTTTCTCTGCCCAATCGATGGGTGGCAGCGCCTTTGTAGCTACTTGACCAATATCATACCGGAGATCAGGAGTGATCCCATCATCTGTAGTGTCATCAGGTATATCAATTTTAATATCAAAATCCCTCATCTAGGGAATTCTTAACCTCTCGTAACCTCTTTTTCTTACCTCAAACTGATCTTGAAGGTTTTCCCAAAAATACTTGAGAAGAACATGATGAGTAAAGTGAGTAGGGTAAAGTGCAAACATCTTCCTCTTAGGATCAAAATTCTTCCTAGAAGTATGTTGTTGAAAATTTAAAGACCGAAATTCCTCAATCACTATTTTAGCCATTAATGATGAAGAACAAGAATAAAATCTCAATTCCAAAGGAAAAGCATGTGCAACAGTCCTGTGTTGTGAAGAGAAAACTACATTCACCTTTGCAGCCTGCCTAGAAAATTCCATTAAAACCCACCTATTGCCACAATATCTTGGAAATTTAAACGGATGAACATCAAAACCAAATAATTTGAAATATGTTGGTCTAGGGTATTGAATGAACCAACACCCCCATTCTTGAATGAATTCCATAGCTTCCCAAGAAAATCTGAAACCTAAGTCCTTTGTGAGTTGATTTATAACCACATATAGGAAAGCATAATTTACCCTTTTAAAATGATTTTTTGATTCCTTGAGTACAACTGGTCATAGTGTTCCTAGACCTTCTTTTGATCTGGGCCTTCTTCCATTGACCCTATAGTATTCATCCCAAGAAACCTTCCAATTCTTGTTGCAAAATATATAATATAAGAAGACATATAAAATGTCTTAGTTTGTGTTACCCGGATAAGCTAGGTATGAATATTATCTGATGATCTGCCCCCATCCAAGTGTTTCTTTCCATCAAGTATCAACTAGATGAATGGAAACATCCATAGTTCAAAGACACGAGAATTTTCCTTCTTTAGGTTATCAGGCACTTTCTTTGTTGACTTCTTTTCCTTCTTCAGCCATCGTTTGTTGATGACCTATTTATTTCCCTCCACATCTTTATTCCATATCTGAAGTTCCTTAGCCTTAGTCATCATCTTCACATCAGGGTAAGGAGGGAGGTCAAAGACAATTCTGATCATGGTAGGATTTAGATCAATAATCACATTGCCTTGGGAATCAATGCACTGTCTTTGAGTGGGATTATATGTTTCAGCAGTTGTCAAAATGAACTCAAGACATTGTACTGCAATAGGAAAGAAAGCTACATGGGATAGTCTTGAATCTACAATCCTTTTTTCTCTTGGGGCAACATCCTTTGAAAATGTATCTTTGATGAACTCATCCAAATCCATATGTCCCACCAATGTTTCAATTATTTTTGAGACTTCGGAGTCAAATTTGGATGGGGTTGGATTCCCTTGATACTTATGTTTCATTGTATAGAGCAGTTTTTTTGGTTTCACTCTCTTGGATTTGGCCCTCTTTGATGCTCCCTCAGATGTTCCCTCAACCGGCAGTCCCTTAGTAGGTATCTCTTCCTCGAAGTCAGACATTGGTTAAATATCCTACACTACTGACCATCATTAGATACAAAAGGAAACATACAAATAATAATATAACATAGGCCTTCATAATAAATCAATGTTAAGTTAGAAAGGATTCGGTTCAATAAGTTAATTTGATCATTTTCGGGCTTCAGGTTCAAAACAGTACCAAGAACTTAGCCAATTTTATGCATAAACTGAGTTATGTTGGGAGTCAGGACTGGGTCATGGCCAAGCACCAGACCCATGTTTAAACAAGTTCAATGTCATTCCTTAGTCTGACCTCGTAATGTTTGAGGAATCGAGACTGGGTTCGGAACACAGATCGTTACTAGTCATATGATGGAAAACAAGTTTAAGTATTAACCCACAATCTGATCCCGCAATGTCATATGAAAGAAGTTCATCTAGAACAAGACCTACGTTCAAAGAAGTTCACTGTCATATGAAAGCCCGAACTTGTAGTATTCAGGAATTGGAACCGGGTTATGGATTATTACTAGACACTAAAACAATTGATAGTAAACAAGTTGGGTATCAACTCATGGTCCGACCCCACAACATGACCAGGTCAGGGCTAGACACCAAACCCATCCAAAATGGAGAAGTATAAGTAGATTCCCAAGTTCTGAGCCCGGTAAGATATCGAGCGTCGGGACTAGGTCATCGTCAAGTCAAGTCCCAAAATACATAGTGGGAATGTGGCAAGTTTAAGTCTCGATCCTGATTATACTTCAAGAATTTGGATTGGGGTATTGTTAGGTCCATATACCAATTGGTGAGCTAAAGGTTCAGTCTCGAAAAAACTCTTGACCTCGATGGTAAATGTGGGGGTCAGGCGCAGGACTTTGGAGAACACTTAATCAATGAATTTAAATCAACTCATGGTATCAATCCATCCCCCGACCCCGATAGTAATGCGAGGATTGGGCAAGTGAAAGAACTGATACAAAAGAGTTTATATACCTAAGTGTTTGCTTGATTCCCGACCCCGATAATGATGCAGGACTAGGACACTTGAGGGTGATGGATAGCAAAGGCGACATCAAATATGAAAGTCTCCAAGAATATTCCTTCAAGATCGGGTTGTGTTGTGGATCAAAAACTTGTTTCCAAATAGTCGGTAATTCAAAATTTACAATTTAAAGCAGTCCAAACGAATGTAGAGAAAAATCCTAGAAACTAGGGCATAGCGAGATGGACAATCTGTGACCAACAGACATGGCAACGATAAAAAAACACAAAAGAACATAAAATGAACCCAACATGAGTTTGAATGCGAGGGAAAAACGTACCAAATGGTGTGGATGAAAACGCAGAGAAGAAAAAATAAACCGAACGAGGAAAACAAACGAAAACAAGGGAAAGAAGATAAGAACATAGGAAAGAACAAAAAACCATAACAGAGAACAAAAACAAGGACACTTACCTTTGAACACACCCAATAATTCTAGTAGCACGTTGAGAAATTGTGGTGAACTCCTAAAATCCTAACCCTTCATCATTCTTGTTCTCGTCTCCAAACTCCTAAAAGTAGAATGGACAAAAATTGAGGAACAATGAAGTTTAAAAACCCGTTCACACATGCGAGCGGTTACAGCATTAATGGCAAGTTGGTCGGGTCTTGAGATTTGTGCAGAATCATAAATACCGGGCATGGGAAAGAAGGTAAGTGGAATTTGGGGTCGAGACATGGACCGAGACCGAACCCTCACTAGGTGCAAGGTTCAATCAAAAGCCCGCGACTCGGTCCTGACGAACAAACAAAACAACACGGGGACCGGGATTGGGACTCCAGAAGGAACGAGAATTTTGAAGAGTTCAAAGTTCAATTTTAGCCCGAAGTCCGATCCTGAAAGCACAAAATGAAAACCAAGATTGGGGCAAGGGAAAGAAGTGAAACTTTCATGAGGTGCAAAGTTC
>VDFB02342896.1:0-55203 GCA_007258455.2 Sequoia sempervirens
CTCCTCAATAGATGATAAACTTAGCCAAGTATTGGGAAGGTGGGTCAACCTTGCATCCTAATATTTTTATTTATTATTTTGTCCTCATATTAGGAAATGAGGCATCTCACTTTGTGTTGGTAGTTATTTGTCATTTGTTGAATGCTTCAAGGGAGGTGTCTAAGATGTTCTAAGAGCATATAATATCATTATAGCTTTATAAGATGAAACCCTCTTATGACATATTCTTATGAAATTTAAGAGCATGACTATAGAATATTTATAGTAAAGTATTGACCAACATTATGAAAAATCATAAGAAATTTTTTAAGAAATAGAAACTGTGTCAAGGAAAAAGATGTGGACATTTACAAAAACTTTTTTTTAAGCAAAATTGGGAGACCACTTATAATTTTATTTATATATAACCATTTTACATATAGCGGTTGACTGAGGCTTATGCTTGTGGGAAGAACCCGGAAAACCCGGGTTGGCCAGTCCGGTAACAGAGATTTTACAAAGTATCCAAAGCGTTGAGGTCCTAGTACAAATGACCAATTGTCTGATTACAATGTTACAAAAGAACATTGGTTGAATACATCGGTACATATGCACATTATCTTATGCACTTAAAATACCCAAAATAAGACATTATACTAGATATACCTGTGACCCGAATACGTAACACAATGGAGATTACAAAACCTTACTAAACATAAGACTGATAAGCTAGGAAGCCACTTTCAAAAAGATGCAGATTTTCCACCAACATGCTGAAAGCGATTAACCGAGCTTTCTTTTGTTTCCACTTGTTTACCTTTGTGTTGGTGATCATGCTCAAATGAAGGTTTTGATTTGTTAATATTAGGCAAATAACGATAACATAATTTCTTTTTGGATGAAGATGGAAGTTACAAATCATGAATGCAAACATGACTTCTCAAGAAAGAAATGGCATGATATTTTCTTTTTAAATCATCAATCTCCTCCATGAAAATGCTAGATCTATATCTGTTTAGAACTTGGTAGAGATGTGAAGAAGTGTCATGCATTGTGGATAATAACATGCCTTGGAATATGTCAACATAGGTCTCTTCTTATGAAACAAAACCTTCTTTGAATAATTAACATTAGAAATTAATACAGTTTGGCGAGCATATTGTATAATCACACTAGAAACCAACAATGGAAGATTGAGAGTCTCAACTAAGAATTCCACCTTATAGATAACATTCATACTCGAAGACAACAACTAAAGACCAAATTTCATAAATAAAGTCCATGTGTTATATATCATGCCTTTGATGGGTCCACAAGTACCATGAGCCTTTTGAAATCCTTCTCCATCTAAATGCATCCATTCCAAGACCATTGGGAAGTGGGTATACAATATGAGCCAAGTATTAATTTCTAATGTTAATTATTGAAAGAAGGTATATAAATTATTCGAGCATATTCATTCTCATACAGTAGTTACATCTTAGTCAATTTCTCAATGTATGAGTTCCATATATTTGTAAATTTTTCTTAATATAAAAACATATTTTATTTCATTAAAATTAACCTATCTATTCCATGTTACTAGGATGCTCTTATTTTAAATTATAGGTATATAATTCAAAATTAATTAGTATTTTCAAGATAAGACACACAATTTCTTTAGTTAAAATAAAATAATATTCTTATTTCCATGTGAGAGTTATGTAGAATGGTAGTTTGATGTCTCGAAAAATATTTCTTTCATACATACTAAATTTTATCATTACATTATGAGTGAATCATCTCAATTATATAGCCAAGCACATCAAAAATTTATAGAGTGGAAAGAAAAATAATCACACATTTATCATATTTTTATATGTATAAAGTTTCTACCATCAAACTATTTATACTTATAGATTAAATTATTTTTGAATTTGGTTATTTGGGTTCAACATGTCATGCTATAGGATTTTCTTGTGTTTTCACCATGTTGTCATGTGTAGATAGCTATGTATTTTATAGGTTTAGGAATTTTAGAGGAAGGCAAGGTTGAACAAAATGCATAAGGATGAGATGGAGCCTTGTTTACCTTAGGATTTGGTTGAGACTCCCTTTGAGCATAATCGAGGGGTGGTTGGTCCTCTTGTAGACATGACTAATTTAGAAGGTCTTGTCAAGAGAAATTTAGAGGAGATTGGTAGAGACAAGAATCATGTTACAGATGGATTAGTTGGAGTTCATTGCCTCTACCATTCTCTTGAATTGCAACATTCACCTCTTGGCATTTCTTCTAATAATTTAAAAATATGAAGAAGGTTCAAGTTTAGAAGATTATAGGAACCCTTTATTCCCTTTGGTCTCAAGTTTGGAAACTAAAGATGGAAACTCCATTACAAACCTGAACTAGGTTTGAATTCATAGAAAAGGATAAGGTTCACAATAAGATATAGTTCCTTGAAGAATTTTGGATTCAAGTTGTGAAATGATAGATCTACTAATGTTTTTGGGAAAACGACCCTCTTTATTAGATACATTGCCACTATTGGTGGAGTATTTCTAACTGGATGTTATTTTTCTAACTTACAACTATATTTTTCTTGCTATTGTTCCATGCCAATATGATTGATCATTTTTTGTCTCTTTATTGGTCTTTGTAAAAGGGTGGGGCCCTTTCAAAATTTATATTTCTAATTCATAAATTCAACCAAAAGTATTTACCCTAAAATTAAAATATAAATAATTTAAACTTTAAAATAGTCTTTTTTGATATTATTTAATAGCCTCATGTATTTAATTTATAAATCATATTATTCTTTATGTTTAATTTCAAAATTTTAATGCTCTCAAGTATAGATTACAAGCACGCATTCTTTACATTTTTTCTCTTTCTTTTGTACTATTTTGTATATGGGTGTCTTATATGCATTGCCTCAAACATATAATTTTGATGTCCTATACCTAGTTCTAAATATAGTTTTATGAATGTATTCCTCCTTTATTCTTTGCTAATTGTAATTGAATATTAGACCTAATTTTTAAAATATGGCCACCCCTCTCAATTAGTAAAATAAGTAATCTATTTTAGGTGGTGGATATTAATGTTAATTGTTTATTTATTGAACATACATAATCAAGACAACTTGGAAAAGTGTCTTATCTTTCTTTTTCATAAAAATAGTTGGAGCATCCCATGACAAGACACTAGAACATATAAATCCTTTCTTTAAAATGTCATTTAGGTTCAATCCTTTAATTCATGCAAATATGAAGTGTTTGTTTGATAGGGATCTCTAGATATAGGGGCTAATTCATGCATGAACTCTATTAAAAAATAAAACACCCATTTAGGAGGAAACATGAGGAATTCATTCTAGGATTTAGACATCCTAAGACTTTTGTAATGGAGGTTTATTTTCATTTGAATGGTTCTCATTCACTTTTACTAAATAAAAATTAACAACAAACAAGGCACACCCTTTTCTTTATTCTCTTTTGAGTTGTAAAATAGAAAATTTAATAATACCTTCATTCCTTCTAATCCTAATAGAACTATTTTATTATACATTTCATTCAAACAATCTAGTTTCTTTCCTCTAAATTTATTCTTCGATTCATACATTTAGTTCACCAACCATTTTTGGAGTAATGTCATAAGACTCAAAGGAAAAATATGAAGAATTTTATCCAAGTTTCCATTGTATGCACCCTAAAATTTATATCATGAACTGTTTGATATAATGTCTGAAATAAATTTTTAATGAACTGTTTGATATAATGCCTCAAATAAATTTCCAATAGTGTTTTTAACAGTATGATAGAAATAGTGTTTTTGATATAATGCCTCAAATAAATTTCCAATTGTGTTTTTGATATAATGCCTCAAATAAATTTGTTAATGAACTGTTTGATATAGGGTGCATACAATGGAAACACTATTTCTATCATACTCCGTCAAAAATTTCCGTGAACTGTTTGATATAATGCCTCAAATAAATTTGTTAATGAATTGTTTGATATAGGGTGCATACAATGGAAACACTATTTCTATCATACTCCGTCAAAAATTACCATGAAATGTTTGATATAATGCCTCAAATAAATTGGAGGTGCCCTGGTAGAAATGTATGCAAAATGTGGAAGCATAGACAGGGCATGTTAATTTTTTGATAGAGTAGAAATGTATCATAGAAATAGTGTATGTTGAAAAGGCTTTAGAAACTTTCAAACAAATGCAGTTTCAAATCAACAAATTTGAAAAAAATTGCATTTAGGGTTTAGAAATTTAACAAACAAACGCATTTTGAAGTCTATGAAATTCAAATATGACAAACCTGGTGAGATATGCAAGTCGGGTTGATGAACTGTGGAGAGATGAAGTCAAGTTTGCCATGGTTCGTCGGAGAGATGAAGTCGAGTTTTCCGTTCGCCATTTGTTGTTCACGTTCGCCATTCGCCGCACGCACAGAGCACAAGGAAAGCAGAAAAAGGCAAAAAATGACAGTGACAAGTTTAGATTTTTTTTATGCCTTATTTGAGGGGGTTCAGTTGAACCCATGTTCGACCGAACCCCTTAAAAAAAAAAATTTGTTCGTGTTTTAGGGTTTGGTCGAACATAAAAGGTGGTTCGGCCGAACCATAGAGTTCGACCGAACCCATTGAGTTTGGGGAAAGGAAGAAAAATCAAATTTCCTTCCTCATAAAATTTGTAAACCACTATTGTGGTTTGACCCTATTATGACTAATCACAATAGCATTAATAATGTTCCTTAAAATCATAACCTTTTCAAACTCAACTATGTTGAGATGCTTGACAACTGAACATAGGTACATTCAAATAACAAACTAGAATAACAGTATTTATCATTTCCCCTTTGAACATAAATGTATCACATAAGAAATAATGACAGGTACCAATATTTTATGTTACCCCGACCATTCAAGGTGTATAAAACTTTAATCAAACTTCCATTTTTAATGATAACAAAATTTGACATCCATCATTTGCAATCCCACCGAAGATAACCAATTTAAATTCCCATTTCCCCTACACTCTAGCCCTTTTTTACAAGTGTTAAACAACAAATTATTTGCATTCCCTACTCTAACCATCTCATTTATAAATAAATCAAAATTTCTATATGCAAACTAAATTTGGAAATTTAACTATCAAGTGCACTTGTAATTCAAGCTATGAGAGCTAGAATCACCTGTATTCACTACATATCCTTCACGTCTCCTCAAGCGTCGTTCAAAATTCACCTCGCCTTGTTATATTCAATTTAATTTCCTCACTTGTATCATCAACCTAGAAGGAAGACAAGAGTTAGTGATAGTTTAAATAGGAAAATTAAAGATATTTGGTGCTACAAATAATTCTTCTTTTTTTCAAATTCACCAATATTCAATTATATGCTCTTGTGACTAAAACATGCCAACTTCTATAGACAATAAACAAATATATTCAATTGTATACTGACACTTTAATTTCCAATTTAACCTATCACTAATACTAGTAATATATATCACCAATAATATCTGCCAATTAGCCATTCCCCTGGAACTGTGTAGAAGTGAAGGTTCATTCAGATATATGAAAATCTCATCTCTTCTCACAACTAACTTCTAATATTTTGTATATTGTTAGTAAAGATAATTACATACTACAAAACACGATGTGTATTTCCACATGCAATTTTCTATTCTAATCTTTTCAAAACACACCAAATGAAATCTAATAATGTCTACACAACCCTTTATGATAGTTTTTGTGCCATTTTAACAGTTTTTGATCTAATAGCAAAATCAACTTCACACAACAATATCACAATAACTCAAAACCAAAATTCACATCTATTCAACTCTAAATATTCAAAAAATTACCATATTATCTAAGACAATCATAGGGTAGACTCACAATTTCCACGTTGAAATACATAATATATTTTTTTAAGAACAAATTCACTCTTTGGTTTGCAACTAGCAAATCTTAAGAAATAAATAGACTTCAGAATGGGCCTGTTACTTGAACCATATTTATTTTCAAATTCCAAACAACTATGCCTAACATAAAATATTCATAATTGGAATTGATTGCCATTGTTAGTCCCCTATCTATTGATTATCATTTGTTACTATATCCCCCATGTGCAACTCATCCCTGCGGACTCCACCCTTCCACTCTCATCAGCAAAAAGAAAAATTTCACAACACACAGTGCTTTGAATCCTCTACTCCATGCATTAAATTTTATTATAAAACATGAGACAATTGTCAAACCAAAATAATTTTCAATTTAGATCGCATATTTTCTCACACATAACCCTGCAATTCCTACCCACAACCTCTACACCAGAAAGTGATAGCTTCTTGTGGAATAATCTATACTATTTCATTTTTGAATAGTATGCAATCAAAAAAAATTATTATTAGGATTTAGATCATATATTTACTCACATCACCCTACAACTCTTGCAAACTCTAGAGCCACTATACACCAAAAACTGATGGCTTGTCGCATAATACTGTTACATATTTTTCACCTCAGCTCAAATGGAGGAGTTGGCTTATTGTTATTTAACATTAAGTGGAATTGCAGTGTCATGTTCGAATGCTTTTTTGCATTACTTTTTGCATTAAGAAATAGTTATGCATTTTAAAGAAAGATAGAGTTTCAGAGTGCCATTCAGATGTTGCAGATTTAAAAGAAATACAGAATTGAGTACATGAGCAAAATAGCATTTTAGATGCTTTCATTTATTTCGTAAAAACTCATATTTTACAAGGCTTCATTTGATTTCACAATCAAAATGATATTACAACATTGCATGAAAATGCATTTTCTTTTCAATTGAAAAGCAAAATTGAAATCAAAGATCCACACAAGCCGTGGATATAACTGTGACAACACATTTCTAATAGCACACTATACTACTAAAGATGCAGAAAGGAACACATAAGTAACAGCATAATCATCATTGCCTGATTATCGACGTTTGATGCCGAATGGTGCACCTTGCCTTCTTGAGCTCCGTCGACCTGAAAGAGGGAAAGAGAGGGTGTCAGTGGTTCCAATTATAATGTAGCTTATATGGAGCACCTACAATAGTACAGCATACTATTAGCAATGCATTGAAACAATCAGATCCTATCAAGTGTAGTATGAAAGAAGTGAGTTGAAGGAGAGATAGCAATATCATGATCATCGTGTTTCATTTTAATGCTAACACTATTTGTTTCCTTGTGCAGGTATAGGTAAAATCATGAAGCTGGACATTATTCGAAGACCAAGCATGTGGAGTAAAACGGGCTCCCACAAGGGTAGAGCTCGGCATGTTGCCCTATTCTTTAAATGGGTTGTTTTGAAAGATACTTCGTCATATTCATCAAATGAAATGAGAACAACTGAAAAGGTAAAACAGAGTTATTCATCAAGCAACGAGACCAACGGTTCATTCATAATGATCAAGGTTGCTTTTTGAAGGTTACAAGTGAACAGTGAGTTTAGTTCACTTAAGGAATTTAACTGAGTACATTTACATCAGAAATTGTTGAATAACTTCATTTTTTGTGCTGATTATAATCAAGTGTCATGTAAGTTTTAATTCATCAATTCTTTCTTGGATAGTGAACAGGCATACATTATGCCTTAATGGTTTGATTTAATTTTTATTGTCAAAGAGAACAGATTTTAAGAGCAGTTTGATAAGTCAAAACATAAAAATGCATGAAGAGTATCATGTTACAGCTGAGAACTAACACAAACAGTTCTTTCAAGGGTTGAATTAATCAACAGTTACAGCTAGCTAGTAAAACAAACACAGTATTATGAATATCAAGCAAGTAATCAGAATGCAGATTCAAGAGGGAGTTCAAATGATTTAAGGGGGCTCAGATTTTCTACACAGAGAGCAGTTTTCAAATACTATGAATGAGCTTCAAGAATGAAGAGTATCAATGTTCATGCAAATGTCTATGAGTAGAAAGTAATGTTGTTGTATGGATCATCTATCAATGCTTAAGGCAAGGCAGCAATTACTGTTCTTTCAAATTGCTTCAGAGAGTTACTTGAACAAATTGTCAAAGCCAGCTAACCTTTTAAATCCTAAGCAAATATTGCATAGCAAGGATTGTCCTATTGTGTCTTCAAAAGAGTACAAGTGTCAAAGTAAGACATCACTTGTAAAAGGTCTAGCCATGAATTAAATGCAACAAATATACAGGATTTTAATCATTTCCAAATTACTCAGTTGAGATCTTGTCAGAACAGTAAGGAAAGGAGCAGGGTTTTTTTTTTCTCTGAAAGACCATTATGGAGTGTACAATTTTGAGCTCAATACACATTGAGTTTTTTTTTTTTTTTTTAAATTCAAGACAGATTTTTCAGAATCTTGTGAACATCACGGAGATCATACTAGTTTCCAACAGAAATAACAAATGAATAGTTTTCCTTCAGGATAATGAGTAGCTGTATGAGGATTATTATTCAAATGAGAGTTCCATTATATTTCAGTTTACCCATGTCGAGTTTTGAACATGAATGAGAAAACAAAACTAGCAATAGTGGGTCAAGCCCAGAAAATAACAGAAGGCCTATTTTGATGCATAGGTATGATGGCCTATAGTTGTGGAGCAAGTTTCAGATTGAACAAAATACATTTCTCTTCAGAAATTCCAAATACCCACATGTGGGTTTGCTTTCGAGAATACAGAAATATGATAATCTATGATACCCATATGGGTTTCTCATAAAAACAGCAATAAAATACAAATATGAAGATTTTGGTGCTGTTTCGAGCTTCAGAGGAGAAGAAAATGCAATTTTCTTTAATAATTTCAAAGACCCACTTTCAGTTTAGCATCAAAATACAGAAAATGCAGTTTCCCTTAAAGATTTCGAGTACCCATTTTCAGGGTTAGCTTCAAAGTGCAGAAGAAATAGTTACAGTAGTAACCCATGTGAGATATGGAATAAAATAGCAAGAATATAAAGCAAATGCAAGCTCCCAGAATTGGGTTGAAATATAGAAGGAAGAAAATGCAGATTTATTAAAATTTCTATATTACCCACAAACAGAAATGCTTTCAAATAGACACAATAATAAGTTTTTTGTTTTGGGTTGAGCCCAAAATTCAAAGGAATTATTTTTTGTAGTGTGCATTTGGCACGGCCTGAGTATAGCTAGAAATTCACAAGTAAAGTTTCTTTTAGTTTCTGAAGATGAGTATCTAGCGGTGGCTCACCAGTCCAGATCTGTAGGAAAGCTTCCCAGCCGCGGCCAAGAGCTTCACAAAGTGTCCATAAAGCAAGAGTCGAGCTCACATAATAGTAGACAAAAGTCACAGGAAATGCATAGAAGTGATATTAGAATGTGGAAAGCCACGGCCTCAAGGCCATAATAAACAAAGTCAGGAGCCATAGAAGTTTTTAAATTATCGACAAGATAGCTCACCCTTGCACAGTGAGAAGGAAATAATAACACAAGGCGAGCCCTCATGGAGTAGACTGACAAAAGCCGAGCTCGAGTTCATGTCGGCCAAGACACATCAAAGCAATAGGAGTACAAAGAAGAATCAGAGACTAAATTTATACAGGTCGCGGCCTTAAGGTTTTCCTGCTCTTTGAAATAAGTGAAAGGAACCTCAATAATGCAAAAGCGAGCTTACCCATTGAAGAGCTCGACCACTGAAGAGCATGGTGAAGTCTTCCAAGGCACCTGAAGTACAGATTCAAGGTCAATCATGGCGGCATATTTACTGGCAGAGCTCTTTTCCTTCAAGGTGGAGAGTGTAAAATGAGATGATTACTAGGGTTTGACCTTGTTTTGTTTGAACCCTATTCCCAATCTCATCATCATCCAGAATGTTCAATTGAGCACGTGGTGATTTTCAATGGAGGTCGAAATTCCTAATGTTTCCCTTGTGATTTATTAAACCCAAGTCCAAATGTATATGATGGAGGCCAAAATTCATGTGCTAGAGTAAAGTGTTAGGTCTTTAGAACTTATGGTTTTTGCCTTAGAGGAATATGGGTTTATGGCTTAGGGTATTGTTGAATATTGAAAATCAATTAAGGGTGAGTTGTGAATGCCTTATGATTTAGGATTAGGTCAAATTATCTATTTTAGGGTTTTATTTTTAATTGATTTTAGAGAAATCAATTGGAGTTTTGAGAAGAAGATAATTATGTGTAATGCTTTTATGATTTTTGGGAAAATCAGAATGTTGTAATGGAGAAATAAGGAGTTTTTCTTTTTGCAAAATATTTCCAATCTTTAATTGCAAAAATAAACAAATTGTAAAAGTCTGCATCTTGTAAAGCATAATCATAAAAGCGATATTCTATAAATTGCTTAATGTTATCTTGCTATTTTTAGTAGATCTTTGATTGACTTTTCTTCTTGGTCAGATTTCATACTTATCTTGGAGAGATAAGGTGTTTTTTGTGCTTTTAAAGCAAGATTAGCCTATTTTCAGAGGCTTGATTGTATGATCATAAAAGCATTGTGCTTTTTCTGCTTTTAAAGCAGTTTTTGAGATTGTTTGAGGCTTTTTTGCTTTCAATCTTTTTTCTGAGCTCGGATTAGGGTTTTCTTGAGAGTTCTTTTCAAAGACTTAGTATTTTCAGCTCTCCATTCTCAGCAGTTCAGATTGGAGTTTCTTGCCCTTACACATTTTGGGGAGCTTGTAAACTGATGTGTGCTCAGATTCTAAGAGGTTCCACTCCATCATTCAATAAAAATAGCAGAGTTTTCCTTTCTCAGTTCTTTTTCATGACTTGGAATAGTAATTTGATTTGTTCTATGATTCAAATCTGTTGGATCCTTTTATTTTCTTACTATTGCCAAGTGATTTGCAGGAGTGCATGCTAGTTCAGGTTATGCCTTGTGTTAATTTAACCTTTGCATAAATCACTGATTGAACTACATGTGTTGTGAGATTGTGAGATTTTAATTTTAAAGAGTTGGTGGGAGTGAGTTATTATCAGGGTCTTCTTACAGTTGATTAATTTTTTAGAATGATAGAATTTCAGTTTTAGATTTTAAATCCAGTTTATCCCTCTATTCTTTGTCCTGAAAAGCCACTTAGAATAGAATTCATCATTCGGAGAACCAGCTCGCTCTAGAGATTCCTCTTTCATGCAGATCACCCACATCTGAAAGAGGTTTCCATGTTTCAGTAGTTTGTTGAATATTGTATTCAGCAGGGTGCAAAACTATTGATAACAAATACAACACACAATACAATACACCAAAAACTAAAATTGATAATACAAGTCCCTCCCAAATCCGTTGATGGAATGGCACAAAATGTGGGAAACATTTTCATTATATCTAACAACAAACCATTTACTCGATGTCTTGGTCACAAAAAAGTTCCATCCCGTTAGCACATTTCTCATTTTAACCCCCACATCTTGGCGGTTCCCTCCACATACCATTCAGTACGATATTTTGTATGTTCTTATGAATTTTTGTATGTCATGTCTTTGACATGCCATTTTATAGGGAGAATATCCACGTCTGACATTGGAGGGTCGGGCTATTCTTCCTAGATAACGGCTTGTCTTAGACGGCATAAAATTATGCCCCATCCCCATACAAATGGCATGATGAGAAGATATTAGACACGAGTAGTAAGAGGGAAAAACATCACCACATGCACAATAATTATGGCATGACTATTTTACCTACAATATTCAGACCTGTGGTGATATTGACTTAATCAAGACAAGACACTATATGAAAATTTCAAGACAATATTCAAATAGAACATAAGACAAGTTAGCATCAATCGTATGCACATGGAAGGAGTTTTATTCCATTTTCATCACTCAATTCCACATCCCATATTATAAAAGACATAAAATTTTGGTGTATGTCAATCAACAATGGATCCATGAATACAATAATGATAGTCCTACTCATGACAGTCCTCATGACAAATAAGAATGGGTTACAAACTTTCTAGATACTCAAGATCATTGATTTATCATTTCATTTTTTAGTACAATTACTATCTTCGAATATTTAGAAAGATACAAGGGTCACATTATATCAAGAAGTTTAAGAATCTTCAACAATCCAAAAGGAATATTTTTGCTATGCTCATTTCACTCATCTTGTGTGCATTGATTGAAGATAAGCATCCATCATTCACAAAAATCAGATACCATGGCCAAGATTATGACAGACAAATTTGTTAAGGTTAAGTAGGATAGAGGGTCATTGATAGTGTACTTGGACTTATATAGTTCATCAATAAAATCATATGACAAAGGCCATAGCTTGCAATAATCAATAAGGGTGGAGAAGACAAACAGGAAAGATAGCAAGTACCACTATCAAACTTTTGTTCAAAACCCATGTCTCTCAATGAACACCTAAATGATGAATGTTGATATCATAACCATTGTTGGAAGATCTTGTAAAATGAACCATTACAGTGAACACACCTAATATGAAGGTATGAGAAGGATAAGTCAAAAACGCAATAGGTAGATGTGTTTTAATTGCATAGGACACGGTTTTCAGCTATACATGAGACAATAAAGTTTTACAATTTGAAGGGGCGAGTGTGTGTGAAAGGAAAACCCATGAGGAGAACATAGAGATGATAGTCCTTTATAAAGATTGTTGTCAAAATAATGCATGATACAAGCTGAGATAGTCCACACCAAGATGGACTATCATATGAGATGTAATCCACAATAGTGTAACAGCATAGTTAAGGACAAATGAGCGAAATTACATGTGTGAAAGCAAGGATTCTTCAAGACAATTACTATAATAAAAGTGCAATCATGACATTAAAAGTTTGAGGGAAGTCTAGGTATGAATGACAAGATCTTCTAAAGATAAAGCTTCGTGTTCCATGTATCAATCCTTGAGCTATGTAAATACAAAAATTCTAAGTGTGCAGATGAACAAATGCTTAAAATGTTAGGATAAGGAGATTTTAATGAACTAAAGTATGAGACTATGCTCACCTAAAATGTATCCTACACCTACTAAGACTTTTTATCATTTCAAATCCTCTCTCACATGTTCTTTCAACAAGTTTAAGGGCACTTATGATCAGTTGGAGAAGTAAAGACCAACTATGAGTAGTTCATGAGAATTTAGGGATAATTAGATGAGTCCGTCAAAAAGTGAGAACATATAAGAGATAGTTGAATTAGTTTGGGTGTCATTTTGAAGCATCTAGGAGCTTTTCCAAGTAGATAAGCTAAAAAATTTAGAGGTTCTTAAAAAGATTTCATGCATGACCCAACTAAATCTAAGGTTACATTTCAAGTCTTTCTCTATCATTTTCCCACCAAACACCGTTAGTGTATGTTAGAATAGGTGAATTAAAAAGGGAACCAACCCTCTCCTGATATTCACTTCAACATTAGCTAACCAACAATCTTCAAGTGTTTCAATGCTTTCCAACAAGAGAGAGACTCGTTCTAGAGCTCTAAGAAGGCTATAATCAGGTTTGACAAAAATACCTACCATACGATTGTCTCTTCCGTCTCCCAAATGCATGTAACACAATATGATAGTTGCCCTTTTCCTTTCCTAATGGATCTCTCTTACCATGCCAAACGTTCAATGTGCAAATGAAAACACAACAATTTTCTCAATATTTTATCATCTATTATTATTTCCAACTCCTGACATACATGACCACATAGCCAGGGTTGCACACATCATGAAACAAAACGTCTATCCATGTATGGTCCACTTTTCATACCACACATGAAGTTTTATATATTTATATACAAAATTGCAGCCTTATTTCACATTTAATCATTTAGTGTTTCATGCTTCCTTTCCTGATAGTTTGGTTTGTTATTGATTTATTACTTTTCAATGCATTTTCTTCTCACTCATGACATACACGTATTCCATGTTTTCTATTTTCACTCACAAAGTAATTTCATTGCAGATTCATAAACACATCGTATTTTCCAGTATGCTATTTTCTTTTTCCATGATTATGCAATGCATTCCTTCTAGTTTGGGTTGTTGTTTATTTAATCTTGCTTTCAAAGGAAAGTTTCTTCTACACGATAAAATACACTTATTGGATGTCTTGTACATTGATTTTCAATGGAAATTTAAAGCGAATTCAAACACACATTATGTTTTCCAACATTGTGAAGTGCACCTTATAACACAATGTGTTTTGCATCCTACAATTAGTTATAGCAGACAACGTGTGCAGTATGAAGTGTGTATGTTGAAGGTTACCCTATTCCATAAAGGGTAAGTTAATAAATACAATTTATGTTTGGAAAGGTCCTATATGACCTAGAAGATGATTAGGAAAACTAATAACAAGTAGCAAACAATTGAAATCCATAATCAAATTCAACAAAAGATCATATCAATGAAGCATAAAAGGATCACTCAAAAATAATACCATAAACCTACGTGAATGCTTCACTTTTCTCTATTGTTATCCTCTCTTCACCTTGGAGAATGGTGTTATGGTATTTTCTCTCAAATTTTAGTAGCACAATAGCATAAAGCACTAATAATACACATATAGTTTCTTAAAATGATCTGGGAGAGAGAGATAATTGATTAATGATGGGTTTTTTTTATAGATTGAGTGATACCAATCAATGGTAAAGATCTGGTGAGAGAATGAGTAGATCAATGGATGAAAATCCATGAGAGGAATTGAGGGATAGTTAATTGACTACATGATTTTAGTGAATTGAGTGCATGAATCAATTAAGAGGATTTGATTGAAGAGATAAGTGTAACTAATGATTAGTTAAGAGAATTGATTGAAGAGTGAACTGAAAGTGAGTCTTGGTCAATTGGTGAGGTGGAAATACATGGGTAATTAATAACTAAATGAATTAATTATTAATTACATGTGCAAAGGGGAAATAAAAAATTAAAATAATCAATTTTATTTATTTTAGAAGAGGATAATGTTGAGAGGAATAATTGGATAAATTAAATAATTAAAAATAATTATTTAATTTAGGAAGTGGGAAATGGGAAATGGGAAATAAATTATTTAATTAATCTAGGAAAAAGGAATAATTAGTATATCAATTAAATAATGTTAATTATTTAATCAATATAGAGGAAAGTTGATGAAATAGATAATTTTGTAGAAGATGGATCTAGATGGCACCTAATGATGGAAAAATGATGATGTTTCAGAAGAGATATGTTAGATTTTTCCCCTCTTTGAGATAATACGTATTTATAGTGTTGTTTCAAAGAAAGTATGAAAGAATTATGATGACATGCCCCAGTTGAGTGAATAAATGAAGAAATGAAGGTATGATTCCCCCTCGAGAGGTTCGCATAAAAATGAAATTTTTAGGTCACACTCTTGAAAAGGGTTGGATAGATGTCATAGAGGTGAAGAAAATGGAAAGAGTAGGATAAGAAATATTTGGATGAGGAGGAAGGTGGGATGATAGGAGGTAATTCAAGATTGTGTGTTAATATGGTGGAAGATAGTGATGATATAGTTATTGTTGATCGATATCACATAATTGGATGGATAATCAATGAGATGAAATGGATATAAATGAGATAGATGAATGCAAATAGATTGATGTGGATAGATATTGATAGTTAGTGTGCTTTCTATTTGTGCTTTTTTTATGATCATAGAGCTTATTTTGGAAAATGGATTTAGTACACCAAGTTGAAACAAACCTTTGTGACTTTGATATCCTTTGTATGAACATTAAAACTACAAACAAGAAGGATTGTCTTCATATATATTAGACATAATAGAACCTTGTCAGAATATGTGAGGGAAATGATCTTATAGCATTATATCCCTAGTGCAGTAAGGTATTAAATGACCTTATATTCTGTTGATTCCCAAATCAATAGATGCAATGAGTCCTAAAGAGTATCCACTCTCTCATATTCAAACTCAATGGGTTGATACATGGCCAACAAACGGGAGAGTGAATAAAATACCCCTTTCTCCACTACACTTCAAGCTCTGTTAAACCTGGGAGGGTGATCCGAATAGTATATTTATAGATACTTGTGTGTTGAAGTACCAAATACAATGTAAACAGATGTTTCTCCTTTAGATGCTTAATAGACACAATACTATAAAGGCTTGGTTGACCTCTACAGTAATGCCTAATTTAAACATGAGAGATGTAACTCATTAAACTCCTCACACAAACAAACTGAGATTGATATTTTCAATTTAAAAGATGATCAGTTGTTGTATTAACTAACACCTTTAAAATTAATAGCACACTTAGATCAGTGCCTCATCCTTGGAACAAAGTCAACTCAAACACAGACATAATCTAATAACAATTTTCACTTGACAGCATATGAAGCTCTAAAATGTTGCATTACAGCATTTCAGCATTGTGTCTTAACCTTTACTTCTTACTAGCATCCTAGCACTCAATTCAATACAAACTTACAGTCATATTCAAGCACCTACATTAATTCTTTGAATTAATAAACAAGAATAGAGCCACACATCTATCTGAAATTGATAGAGACAAATAAGACAACCTTGATTGTATCATTCATAATCTGTAAAACCAGTACATAGGAGAGTAAATAGTCTCAAACTTGAAATATTTAGCATTATTTTGCCAGTATTGTACTCAAAATTACATAAATATTGATAGACTTAGACCCTAAAACTTAACTCTAAAATGATTTGTATTCACATTATAGTGTTCTTTGTGTTAATTTACAAAACAACCTCTCTCAAAATGAGGCAGAAAGACAACATTTAAGGAAACACAAAAACCCTAAATGTTCATCTGAAGGAGACACTTGGCACATTTAGGTTCGATGATCTTCAACTGCCTTTACTTGTTGAAGAATCTTCAACCTACTCTTTGTTTTCTTGCTCCTCACTCCACTGCCCTGCAACAAAAAAATATTCTCCTCTGGGAAGACTCATCATTCTTCATCATTTGCCCTGCCTTGACTTGAAAATCTCATGCAAACATTTTACCCTGCTGTTAAAACTCACTTACTGGCTTTATTTCACTATGCAAGTGAAAAATATTAATCTTTGGGTCAAAACCCATTCACCCAGGCGGTTAAAAATATTTTTCCATCTTGCATTTTAACTCCTTTTGCTTTCTGCAAATAATTTCCACTTCAAAGAATGCACTGTACGAATGGCTGAAGTTTCCCTTTAATCTATATAAAATATCAAACTTTTCTCTTCAAACTTCTCACATGCCTCCAAATGAAATCCATCGGAGGGAGGAAGACCATCACTTATGTGCTTTCACTTCTCCCAGCAATATTACCATTGTCGTGAAATGAATGAGTTTTTAAAAGTTTGTTTGCAGCCAATAAGAAACAAGAATTATTCTTGTTTTAATAAAAACCAAGAAAATATTTTTATATTTTCCCTTTTTGTTTTCCTGCAGCCATCGCTCAAACTTGACCATCGTTGATTGCCTCCATTTTTATTTAGAACTGTTGATGAGCAATGGAGATGAAATTACTATTGTCGTGCATCCGTGAGAATTTGCTTCAACCAATAAGAAACAAAAATTAAACTTTCTTTTGCACAAAAACATTTGAAAATGCACTTTTTACTGTTCACGTGGATTAAATAAAAACCATCGAGAGACCATCGCTCAGGAGAGACCATCACTCATTGCTTTGGAAAGAAGAGCCACCAATTAGCGATGGGTAGTGGACACAGCAGCAGCCATCGCTCATCGCTAATTTAAACTCAAAATCTCCCGTGAAACAAAGATGTGCGATGAAATGAAGGTGAGATCGCTCGTTGCCAATTTGATGAGGAAGAAGACACTTCAATCCACGATGGGTGATGAGAAGCCACCACCATCGCTGATCGTTGATTTGAAATGGAAGAGAGACTTGAAACCAGTGATGGGCGATGAGTTCTTCTGAAGCCGTGTGAAGTCGTGTTGTCGCTTTTCAGCCAATCACAAGCAAGAATTAAACTTTCTTTTCCTCCCAAACTTTTGAAATGTATTTTATGTTTTCCCTAAATGCATTTTTACATTTTCCCAATATTTAAAATATTCAAAATATTTTAAATATTAGCATTTGAAAACATTAGAAAATGGGAAAATTTTAATTACACCTGCGGCCCAAACGGAGAAATTTCACTGTGCACAAATAGTGACCCCTAGAGTCGAGATTTTTTGTGTGCAGCCATAATCAATTATTTAGAGAAAACCCATTTCCTCAAATTTTTCCCATCCATCAAGAATTAGGTACCTCCTTTGTAAACTGGCCCCCGGGACGTGTTTGCCACAACAGAAGTACATTAAAATAATGTATCAAATGACCTTCTGTAGCGCCCCTCCAAATCAGTCTTTCTGGATTTAGTGTAAGTATATTTCTGATTTCGTTGATAATTGTGCTATTGGATTATTTGGTGAGCTTAGCACTTTAAGTACTCTTGTTCGATTAGCGAGTTAAAATAAATTGTTATGTCCAAAGTAAATGTTTATTATTAAAATAGTTAGTTGTCTGATCCAATGTCGTTAATTAAGTTATTAAATTATTAAGAGATTTTTTTTTAGAGGGTTAATGACTTAATAGGTTATATTATTTCTTTGTTAAAGATGCCATTTTAATATAAAATGATTATAGAAGGTGTCTTTTAAAATTTGAGGAAACTCATATATTCAATATATCAAAAGTTTACAAGAGTCCTTTAAAAAATAAAAAAATAAAAAAAAATGAAGTGTATATATGTATATATATATATAACCAAATTTTAAAACATATTTGGAAATATAAAAATAATTAATCATATAAGAATTTATTTTTTTATTTTCAACCCTTAATATATATATATAATCAAAATAATGTTTTAAGGTAAGAGAATCAAACTATATTTAAAATACCCTTATAATTTAAATTCAGCATAAAGCATATAAGAAAACAAAATAAATGTTTAAAGAAAATTGAATAAAAATAAATAAATAAAAGATAAATAGAAATAAAGATGTTATTGTTTATTCATTTACTTAGTAATTAATTAAGTAAATGATAAGTAAGAATAAACATATATTTATATAAAATTTATATAATAACTAAACTTATGGAGGCAGCTTAAGATTTACACCTGTCCCTCTCGTGCCCTCCACCTTGCTCCAAGGCTATCCTTCCAAGTTCCATGTGTCTTTTCTAGCATCCTCTTCCTGCCAGCAGTGCACGTGTCTCCTGAAAGCGTTCCCATTCTGCATGCTTTTCTTGGGCAGGCGTAACACTTGATGGGAGGAGGAAAACCACCGATTTTCTGGTGGGGAAAGGAGAGACTCTGCCAGGGGAGGTGCCTTGTCCACGCGCCAGAAGGAGGTATGTTAGGAGTTTCTACCAGCTACGACAGGGGATGGTATTCGCTTCTCCAAACTCTTCTTCCCTGGAATTTGATCCTCCACTACTCTAATCAGGTATGTCAATGAGGTATGTCTCCTACACAGAAATCACATACCATTTTATGGCCTTTAATCCAACTGCGTCCGGGGATTTCTTTAAATCCCTCGATCCTTCTTGCTACGTCTTGGCGCAGGAAGTTAGAAGGTTCGCTAAGGTGGTGTAATTCGGGTTTTACACCTGCCAAACTGCATTTTCTTGAAATTTTCTAAAGCCTTTTCATCAAAAACCGCGTTGTGCATATTCTGCAATCATTATCCCATGAGACCGCAATTCTTTAGGGTATTCTGTCAAAACATTCATGTGTTTTGTTTTCACGCGTCCCTATCTCACTTATTTCCAGTTTCCTTTTCGGCACAGACAGAAGAAAGCGGGATAAGGTGAGTGAGCGGGCTTTACACCTACCAAATGCATTTGCTTGAAAGTTCTAAAGCTTTTTCATCAATTCCGTTTTGCGCATATTATGCAATCATAGCAGTCGATGAGATCATATTTCTTAGAGGCATTATGTCAATCAGTGCACGTGCTTTTTTTTTTCATATTTCTTTGAGGCTTTCTGTCAAACAGTCACTTCCCTTGTCCATGGTACGGACATGAAGGTCAACCATGCACTCTTGATGATCAGCTATATTTGTAATGCAATAAGGGCGACTAATGTGTGAAGTATGTGCAGCCCTCATCCGTTAAATCTGCCTTCTGCGCACCTCCTACACAAGCAAAGCTTACTACGTAAGGGTGTGCTGCAGGGTGCTTCATTAATTCTAAGATTTTGAGAGTTTCCTTGCAAAATCCATTGTGTGCATATCCTGCAATCATTGCATCCCCCGAGACCGCATTCCTTTGAGCTATTTTGTCAAATAGTTCACATGCCTTGCTGCCGCAGTGTTCGGACTGCGGAGGGTGAATAAATTTAAATAATCTCCATAATACCATTCGCAATCTGTCACAGCAGCAGCACTTGAGAACAGAATGTTGTAGAGATTTAAATAACCTTCCTGATTCTGTTGGCAACCTGTCACATCTGCAGCATTTGAAAATTAGAATGTTGTAGAGGTTTAAATAATCTCTCTAATTCCATTGTCAACCTGTCTCAGCCGCGCACCCTCACGTCTTCTCCTGTCACTGCTCTTGCAGCTTCCTCTCCTGAGGATGCTTAAATTAGAATGGTGGAGGTTTTGGAATGGCTCATGACACTCACCCTTTGGGCACCCTTGGTAGGCGTTGTTATGCTGGGCAGTAGATATTTATTTAATTTAATCTTTTCTTTTCTTTTTTCTGCTTTGCATGATAATATGATTTGATATGTTTGAGGCATGGTGTCCTTGTTTTGTAGATAGAAAAGCCTTCTTTTTAGGTTAGTAATTGTATATAATGATGGTCACGTATCATTCAATTGAAACTCTAACCATACGAATCTTATGGTCAGACAAGAATGTAACTTTCAGTTCCCCATTTTGCCTTTTGGATTGTATATTGTGAGGGGTTTAAAATCTGGTCTATTCAAATAATTGTAAACTATAAATATACTGCTTGCGTACCATCTTTTAAGGTGGATAACATCTCCTTTAAAAAAGTAAAAAGTATATGTATGAAAAGATAGAGGTAAGTTACGCAATTAATTATCCCTCGTTCACCATGTCTCCTCACACCCAAAATGTGATGGGCCGTAAGTCTTCAATTTCCCACCAAATGCAAAGGATTCTATGCTCTTTACGTAACATCCAAATTGCAGTAGTTTCATTCGGGTGCTAAATTCACTTTTTATGGATAAGATTTAGAACATGATAAGAAAGCTATTTTATAGCCTATTACTATGGGGAAGGCTTTAAGAAAGTGCATAAAAGACTCCACGTAACTCTCCTCTTATTTTTTTAAAAAACAGGAAAAAAAAATCCTCTCATAATTAAATGGCCCTTCTTGTGAATAAAGCATTTAATCCTTTGTCCATTCAATCATTTAGAAATAAAAGAAGTGATTCCTACTCTCATTTGGAAGGAGGAATATGGTAGATCAAAATAATTTTAAAAAAATAATAAATAAAATATAATGGAAATAAATAAGTAGTAGTTAATATTAGAATTTAAAACGAGGGAGAAGGGAAACTTTCTAGTTATTTATTCCTTATTTGTATTTCTTTCTTTAATGAATAAATTAAGTATGAGTGAATATAGTCACTAACTATATATATAGTATTAATTATATATATCTAAAAATAAGTATAAGATTTTTTATTTTTTATATATATATATATATAGAAGAAAAGAAAAAGAAAAGAAAATTGTTTTATTTATTTTGGTTGAATGAGTATTTCTACAAGAATAAATATATGGAATTTCTTATATAGATGCCTATAGTTGTATGTCATTAACATTTAAGTGATTGCTTCAATATATAGAAGTTTATAATGTAAATAGGATTGTGTTGAAATTGGGAAATGTTATTCATAGTTAGTTTTTGAAAAGGGTTTATTTAGTATTTAATGTTGAGTTCTCATGATCTATGGTACCTTCATTATGTAGTTAGTTAGAAAAAGGTTTATTTAATATTTAGTGTTGAGTTCTCATAATCTATGGTACCTTCATTATGTAGTTAGTTAATTGGATAATTGTTATTGTATTATTTTAAGCTGCAAATTTTATATTAGAGGTTAATACTTTCTTGGTAGGGATGAATGCTTGTCAATGAAATAGTAAACCTTAGGATAGCTAATTGAGGATACGAGCTAATGATCGAACGAAATGTTTTGTGCAAATATCATTTGATTATTAAATCAATATACTAACGAGCAATAATTTTGATGTCCATGAAAGGTCAATTTGCATGATTGATTCGAATAGTATATGAATGGGTCTAATTCTTACTATGATTGAATAACATGCATCTCATTTAACCATGTACAATTTAATTTAGTAATATGTATAAGGGAATGACCTGTAATTCAAGTTGCATGACATATGATCTAGTATGTTGAATTAGTATGTTGCATTGAATTAGGGTTAGACATACATGTGATTAACATATATTTGTGCCCTTATTCATATGTATTCATGATAGGATAACACTACATGTGTGGAGTGAATTTATATAGTGTGCCTAACATGTTTGTATGTATTAGGATATAGTTATTAGGAGTATTGCATGTTTGTGTAGTGGAAGTGTAGAGTAGTAGTTGGAAACTTTGACATTTGAATATTATTGTGTGGGTGGTGTATTAAGTGAAATTAGTGAGCATAATGAAATATGAAAATCGTGTTTTCATGGTTGATTGGTTACTTGCCTAAATTATGGTGTTTGATTAGTGAAATCATTGTGTTTATGATTATTGTCATATGGAGGGAGCCCACTGGTGCCATCTGATTATTATGAATTTTTTTTGGTTATTGTGTTCGATCTTGTATGAAGATGATAATTTTCTTAAAATTTGTTGGCTTCTATTTTCGTTGTGATATTGTCCCCTTTACTTTGCATTTGTCGATTTGTGATAATGGAAGTTATATAGTCATTTTGTGGTTTCGTGATATGAGTTCTTTGGGAACCTAAGTATTTGCCTACCCCTCAGTTGGGAGTATATGAATATTGGTGTTATAGTATCCCTTGCTTTTTCCTTTGTATGCCTTTGGAAGCAGTTACCTTGTAAGTGGTCATTGAGATTGTTGTGCATTATGATTTGGTTGGCCTTGTGGTTTAGTCTTGTGACCATTTTGCTTGCCTGTCTTGGTCTTGGGTCTTTCTTGTCATCTCCTAGCACGGGGGGTGGACCTTCGGGTCCACGTGGTCGGGTGGAACGTGCTATGCACCCCATTGGGCTCCCAGGTTGTGTTCACGATGCAGAAGTGGATGTAGAGTTTCAGAGCTTCACATTGTTGAAGACTTTTCCTCACCTTGTACCTTATCCTCCTTTAATGTAATTATTCTTGTACTTCATGTACTCTTCCCGTTGTTATAAGGGAAGCATTATGTAATGTATTAATGTAATCATGATGTGTTGTATCTATGGAAATATGCTCCACAAATGTATTTTGGAACTATGAATTGAATTGTAATAAAATGATGTATCATTTTCCTCTCTCTTGTTTATGGATGATTGTATTTTATCTTTATGTAATCTTGGTTTATATTCGCTTTCGTAAAAGTTTACGTTTCGTAATGACCGTTCTATCTACCCCAGAGGACGTAGATAACTTTGTAAATTAATAGTTTTTTTCTTCATGTAATCTATGTACATATTCTTCTTATGCAATGTTTCCCTCAAAAAAAAAAAATTAGTGTGGTATTTTGTTGTCCTTTGGGCTTCATACGGTGGGGCGTTACACCTTCAATCTTGATGAAACTGAGTAGGCATGTAGACACTTGACCCAACAATGCAGTGCGAAATATGGTTTGGAAAAGAGATCCCGAGGTGAAAGTTATTCAATGTCAAAGTTGCTCAGTCGGTCATTTCTGCAACCACACCTGTTTAGAACCAATCAGGTCTCTCAAAGTCACCACTTTGAAAAAATATCAAAACAACTTTTGGGGGGTTGTCACTGGACACACTAGGTCACTTAGGTACATTGAATATTTTTGCAAGAGGGATTCTCTTCAATCCACATTTTTCAAAAGATATTAAGGGTCCACTTTGAAACATTCTAAAAATGCAGGTGTAAAAAGTGAACAAACTACATTTGCTTTTGACCTGGTAAAAATAGAAAATTTCATCATGGGGCTTTGGAATCAGACCAAGGAGTACATTAATGTAAGGAGAATGGAGAGAAACAATCCATTTGGCATGAAAATCAATAGGCTTCAAATTGTGACCCTCCAAAGTAGGTCACTTGGCAAGATTTTGCAGGTGCACTTTTGAGTATGCAAAGGCAAATTTTTCAATATGGGCACTTCAAATTTGCAAAATTTGAAGGTGCCATCATATTCAAATCAAGTTTTTGCAATGCTAGAATCCATTCCAACATACACAAGGAACGTACATGCCCCGGTAGTTCAACGAGAACAATCCACAAACACGTCATATGAAAGTACTGATTTTTCCCTATTTCCTACTCCTCTAATCTCATGGAGATATCCTTGAGTAGTATAGGAATAAGACAATAAGATAAATCAATGAATAAAAAGATTCACTAAACAAAAATAATCAACAACCATTAGATTTTCTTGCCAAGAAATATGTGCTCAAGATGGATAACTCCTCGTTGTAGGAAGGATGCATCTATTAAGGCATAATAGTTTGGATAAGATGTTTAAAGCTGATTTGGCAATAGATAAGTAGATTGTAGATAGTTTAATAGGAGTATTTTATTCATGATTATTTTTTGAATGCTCAATGTCTTTGGTATTGCATAATTTTTTCTTGCTTGGATATCTTGTCTAGGCAATGGAAAATTATTATGAATATGGTAGATAATGTTGTGATTTGAATTTTTGGAATTTATCAATGTTTTTGATTTTTTGGGATTATTTGTTATTTTGGATTCTTGTTTTTTTTGGGGGGCTAATGATAATGATGAAGATGAATGATAAAGAGATATGGATGTTTAGGGATATCAAAGAACTTTTGAGATCTTATCACTAGCCAAGCTAAAGTTGATTAATCTAATTGATTGATTGATGATAGTGATAATTTTGTTGACGATAAGGAAAACACAAGGATCGTGTTGTTAAGATAGGAACAAAATGATGATTGGGAAGGATACATGTCGATGATGATTGATTGGATGAGATGGATCGATATGTGTAGCTAGGCTAGGAATGAGATTTGTTAGATAGTTTGATAACCCACTAGAGTGTAGGTGAGATGCAATTGATGGGGATTGTTTGGATTGATATTAATGGAGGAGATTAATGAAAAATTGTATTCATGAGATGGTAGAAAATGCTTGAAAGTATTTTTATTATTTTTTAAGATATTTTATTTTGTGGTATTTTTTTAATATATGATTTTTTTTGTATTTTTGAAGCGTACCTAAATCAGAAAGTGAGCTAGAATGCATATATCAAGATTTATTCCATATCAAGATGTAATCATTTGTCTCCAATGTCTAGCAATGTATGGGACACTATGAGTGGATGAATGGAATAATGTGATGAAATTGGATATGTGAAGGATGGGCATTATACAAATATATCTAGGATAAGGGATATTTTCTGAGGAATATCTCATAATAGGATAACATGTTTGACCCAAGCTAATTATTCAAATAGTGTTATGTAGGTGATGGTATAACATGGGATAGTATATGGTCAAAGGAAATGACTATGTCAAGAGTTTTTCCAAAAACATGTCTTGAAGTATATGCCCCTAGTTTTTATCAAGATCAAGGTGGATAGGGATTATGGATGAAAATGGAATGGTTTGGATGGATAGTGGTGTTAAGATAAAATGACATGATGTATGAGATAAATTTCTCTTAACATTAATGGTACACATAGATAATCGATTGTTACACATGACGCCTATTTTTTCATCATGGTACTTTCCCAAAGCACCATAAGAATGGTTTTCACCAGAGGACAATTATTTTTCTTTACTTTTTTTAATGATCATCCACTATGCGGGACCACCTAGTGGTGTTGATGTAGATGTTGTAATAATGTGCTAATAATGTTCTACCTTGAGGAGTTTCTTTTCTAAGATAAGGGCACTTGTATATAGACCATGGATGTTATTGTGATCCTTTTTTATACTATATTTGGATTTATCTAAATGTGCATATCATGATAGAGTGCTATTGGAATCCTTATGATAAAGTGTTGCTGCCAAGACACAGTGAATGTGGAATTTGAGATTTTTGGATTTTAGGGGGAATGTTGGATTATGATGGGGGATATAAAATGTGGATGAATCATTTGGTAGTTTGGATGTAGGATTTTTTTACAAACTTGGGATGGTGGATGATGGAGTGTGTATGAGAGATCCTGGGTGTGTTTGGGACCAACAGTTTTATACACCTTGTGTGTTGGTATTGGAGACTATTTTGAAGGAGGTGGACACTTTTGATAGATGGAAGACCTTTTTTTATTTGGCTTCATAGTTTCATTGACTATTGGATTGGATGTCTCGCATGAGAAAAATTTCTTTGGGATTTATTTTGATTTTATATGTGTCCACTTTGAATTTTGGATTTATTCACTTCAAAAGCTTGGATTTGATATTTTTCTTTGTAAATATTTTCCTTTTGTTGGTCCCCATTAGTAGAAGGAATATTTTGGGAATGATGGTCTATAATGTGAATTGGAGGAGTGTTAGCAACAACCTTATTATAATGACTATTCATGGATGTTATTTTGATGTTTGCATCAGATGAAGTTTCCCCCAATATCATGGAGGTACCACTAATGTCCTTATATTTCTCAATTGATGAATAACCAAGTCCTTGATATTTATGATTATCAAAAAATTGTACCAATTCTGAAATACCCTATTTATGTAGTCCTAATCCTTTTCCTTTATATTGCATTCTTTAACAAATCTTATTTGCAATAGGATATGTGTTGTTATGATAACAAGATGCTAACTCTTCTTTGTGTTGTTGGGAATCCTCAATGATGGTTCTCTTATCATCAATAAGAAAGATTGCTTTAACAAAAAGTGAGTGATCCAAGTTGATAGGATATTGTTGCTTTCTTTTCCTTAATGCTTTTTTCTTTGTCATTCTTGAAGATTTCTAGAGAGAAAGACTCTTGTTCTAGATGAATAAGGGAGAGATTATATATGTGTCAAGTGGAAGCAAGTGTCTCATTTACAAAAATGGAGGTTATTGGTATATGGACGAAATGAAGATGGATGATGGGATCATCATGAAAGTTGAGAGGTATGTGATCTTGGTCAATGATAGAATGAGATTGGAGGATATTAGTAACTTGATCTTGATATATTTTAGGGATTTATTTTGTATGATTTGGATTGTGTTCTTGACATAGATCTGATTTGAAAAATGGGGTATGAATAAGGGGATATCAGATGGCCTTATTATGTTGGCATGGCAATAATGGATTTTGGAGAGGACTCTCTAAAGTGGGGATGAAATATGGTGTTTGATCTAGGATTTGTTGATTATAGATTAGAATCGTATCAAACAATGTATTATCCAACATGGGTAGCCCTGAGGGAAAATCATGAAAGGTGTTATTATTGGATGAGGTTTTTGATGGGAATGATGTGGATTGTTGTTGCAAAAGTGTTTACGATGAAGGAATGGAAGGAGATAAGGAGGCTTCTTGTGGGTAGGCTCCATCAATACAACTGATTATGGAGTTCAATGAGGTAGATATGTTATGGCTAAAGATATTACCTATGTAATTATTTTGGGGTGAACCATTTCTAGATATAGATGGATGGTTATGATCATGCTTAGAAAAGTATCTTGATATATAGAAAACTTCTCATCATGTGGGCTATGGATATTGTCAATGTAATTATTATTGGATGGATTTTTAGGATGATCCTCAATATTGATGTCACCTTGGTCTGTAAAATCTTGAATGAGATTAGGGTATTATTTCCTTTTTCCCTATGATATTAATAGAAATATGTGTCTTTTTATCCTATGGGTTTGACCTAAGGTTTGTAATGGCTAATTCCTGGTAGTGTTATTAAGTTTGATTGGATTATTTTTTGAAGGACTGATTGGATAGGCTCTCCCAAAGGAGTGTATTTTTTTTTGTGGGATGTTATTTCTCCTAGGAGGCCCTCTCTATGAGTTATCTTGAACAATCACCAATGTTTGAACATTGGGTGGCATTTGTAAGCTTAATGTGAGTTGAGCATGTTGAGCATGAGGAAAAGGTGGCATGGGTATTGTCCTATCGAAAGGACAAGGACATATGTCATCCAATTTATAACTCCTTTTAATTGATCTCATTTAAATAATCAAGATTTATTATTGTAGATTACGGATTTGTTGAGCTAAATCATTTGATTGTGTGGGAGTGGATGTTTTTATTGGGTTGTAAGTGGAGATATGATGTGCAGATGATTGACCTTGGAGGAAGTTTGGTGATGGGTAGTTTTGGTGAATGTGTGAATAGTTTGGTAGAATGTAGGTATGAGTGAATATGTTGGAGTGAGTGTATAGGTTAGATGTGGTGAATTATTGTTTTGGGTTTATGATGGTTTGAGTTGGGTAATGTTGATGGATGTTTTGATTATGTGGATTTATGTTTTGACTTGGATTGATTATGTTAGTGTTACCTAATTTTGTCTTCCAATTGAAATCAGGTAACTTATTGTTTATTCTTTTGTGTTTTCATTTAAACATTAAAAGATACATCATGTTCTGCTAAATCCATTAATGTGCATTAAGGAGATTGTCAAAACAGATTGCATTTATTCCAATTTTGCTATTACATACAAATATGAGAGATAACCAACATGTATTGCAAATGTAATCTTTATTGATAATCATGAGTGTATGATGTCCCTCACAAGCCAAGGGACTAGCTATTCTAATACTTATAAAGAAAAGACTATACGCCTACATATAACAAAAAAGAAATTGCATATAAAATGAAAAGGGACCCGTCATTTCCTAGTGGAATGTCAAATCTCGTTGGCTTGGCCCCGCATCATCTCGATCCTTCTCACTGCTCTGCTTCCATTTGACGCCCCCTCACTGCTCATAGGTTTCCTGCATCTAAAAAAACAATGTTGTTAGAGCAATGAAAGGTCCTTGATCAAAATATATGCAAAACATCCATAAACATGTAATTTGATGTCCATAAGCATTAAAATAGTAGCATACCATAAGTGTCCATGAAAAAAAGAAAGGAGTAATCAAACACACCTATGATATGCTTTATTTATCTAACTAGTTTGTTCCTTGTGCAGATTTAGGACAAGTCTTTGTTACTGTTTTGATTTAGCTGATTACATTATGTGGGGTGAAATGTGGCTCCCACGAGGGTAGAGCCCAGCATGCTACCCTTTGATGTTTTAAGAGGGATAATAAATTGAGCAACTTGATCAAATCAATGATAAACATATTCTTGATGCATTAAATCAATATGGAATCATGCCAGTTGATCAAATTTCATTATCAGATTCAAAAGATGCAACACATAAGGTGAGTTTTCAAGAAGGTCACACTTCATCTTTTCACAATGAATCAATCAATATGTTGCCATCATGTAAAAGGGAAGGTGTATTTTGCTAGATATGTCTTTCAATCTTCTTAAGTGGATCCAAGATCCATTTTATTAAAGAAGTAAATGATTTTGTGATGCATCAAGTTCAATTATAGATTCACCAAGTTCAATTATGCATCTATTAAAATAATGAAGGAGACATCAAGTCATGTCTGAAACCGTCATGAGTCATATGGGGCAGCAAGAAGTAACAAAGATAATCATACATTGTTGCATGAAAGACACTTTCCAATTCATCTCAGCTTAATCCTATTGAACAGCCACACATCACCTAGGATGGTGAGTTTTTAGGTCACCAACATAAGTGACATATGTCTACCCAATAGGATTAAAGCAAATGAAATGGCAATGGTACACTGGCATTCATTAAGCAATCATGATTCAGGAGATGAATCTCATTTTTGAAGCCAAGGTCATGAAGACAAGTTACAAATGACAGCCCTTTCAAAGTTGGCAATGACAATCCCAAGTGAAAAGTGAGGGAATCATAGTACAAGGAGGTAGGCTTCCTAAAAATATAATGATCTCATGACAAGAACAACAACAAATCATGCCACATCTCATGATGGAACAACAACAATCAAAGAAGCATACAGGACAGCAAGAATCGATGAACAATGGCAATCTTGTGTGACAAGAGCAAGATATAAAGTAAAGCAAAAGAACAGTGATGTTAAGGTACAACAAGTCTCCATGAACTCAAAGAACTATACACTATTCACATTGAACAAATCAATGATCATTCACTCAACAGAGGCATGAAACAACCATTTGATGCTTCAGGACAACAAGGTTCAAAAGACAATGTATTTGAGATTAAAATGAACAAAGTGAAGCAGCCACCTACATTAGCTACAGCCATGATGATATCAGGCATGGTAAACATAATGCATTTCAAACAACAATGTCTTCCAATGGAGTAGCCCCTAGGCACGATCATAAAAAAAGCTATTTAGAGAGAATGTATTTCATAAAGGATGCCAACACTTGAACATTTGAAAGCATTACTAACAATCAAGAGATGCAAGATAGTGCACAAATGGAGCTTACATTCAAATGATCATCCATATACATCAGGAGACCACACAAAAGAAATCAAGCAATGGGAGAAAAGGTATTGAACATGCTCTATTTTGTATCTAGGATAAGCATCTTTCTTTTCATGTGTATTGTTGCTTTTCAAATAGTCAAGTGGGATGTTGTCACAATGCTTTTATTTAATGACAAAGCACAATCATGTATGAAAATGCAAGCACGAGGATTTTAGATGGCAGCTCAACAAAAGAACTGGATATGTGTATTGATAAAGCAATAAAAAAAATTTAGTATTCAAAATTGGGACCCTGAAAAGGTGTGCTACGATGATCTAGTCAACAATATAACAGTAGCCATGGTAATAGCTTGGTCAATACATGAACTGTCCATGCATGTCTGAGGAAAATAGGCCATCCATAACTATAGTGAAGTGAACATGTATTATCAATTGATCAATCCCAAAGGATACAATCGCATGGTGATGAGATAGGGACAACAACTAATGGAAACAAGCAAGCTATGTTTGTACAATATCAATTGAAAAAATGAAAATTTGGGACTACATTCAAGATTGCTTTTATCTTTTTGTAACATGGAAAGTCTAAATGCAATGAAAAACTCACTGGGGCTTGTGAGAGTGAAAGTGAAGTCACTTAAGCATGATGATGATTAAAGCATAGAGGGAATGCAAGCAAACAGAGTTTTGGTTTGAAGACACTCAAGAAAGCACAAGAGTGTTATGTGTGTGCATCATCTTGAGGCAGATGTATTCTTGAATAAAAAGGGGTTTCTCATTTTTTGAATACAAATGTCCACATTGTTAGAAGAGAGGTGACCTTGAGAATTTATAATGACATCTCATCCTCTTGTTATTGAGGGTTTCATCCTTACCACATTTGAAGAGGAGAAAAAAGAATGCATACAGTTAAGAATCAACAATGCAAAGTAATGTAAAGATATAGCTAAAAGTTGATCAAGACATGGCAGTATTGTGTCATGGAGCATTAAAAGATACAATGGCAGAAGCTCGCCTGAATATCTACAATATTTATTTCATAGAAATGAAAAAGTTCTCAACATTACTGTCAATTCCATGATAACAACCTTTCAGTGAACAAATCAATATTCAAGCATGTGTGAAGACATCTAGCTATAAACATGATGGGAAATACATAGCTATAGCCATGGTGGAGTAAGTTGGATGCTTCTGAAATGGAAAAACATTGACCTAAAAATGAAATTGCTATACAAATGACAGCCAAGGATAACTATGTTCTGAGCTTCAGCAAATAAATGACATTATTGTAAATGGTAGATGTAGAGCAGCTTGTTGGCATGGAAAGCATTCCTCAATACATAGGTGCTCTTGAAGAGAGACACATGTATTTCCGAATCAAATAGAATGGCTTAAGATCAAAATTGAAGATCTCTTTTCTCAAAAGGCTTCACTAAACACAGAAAGTTGCAAAGGAGGTGTGGGTTCTGGAAAGAACCAGATGGAAAAGTTAAAAAATGTTCAAACTTGTTCCAAAACAAGTATACCCAAAAGGAAAAGCTTTTTCTTCTTTCATAGCTATGAAAATTTTAAAAATACCACGATGCATCTTGAAGTTCATTTCCAGAAAAAAATAAAAAATGTTAAAACCCATTTCACTTCTTACAGTCGTGGCCTAAAATGGAGGTTTTCTTCACAAAATCAAAGAAACCACTTGGGGTTTCGAATGGAATACAGAGTACAAAGAATGGTTTTTTCTTCTCAAGACAAAAACCCCATTTGGGTATGTTCAAAATGACAAAATTCAAAGACATTCGAATGGAAAATAGCATAGAGTTTTTATTTTCAAAAAAGCAACAAAAAAATGCAAAAACCCCAATGCATGTCACAACCGCAGCCTAAACTATTGTTTTCTTCACAAAATCAAAAGGAAACAATTTGGGTTTGCTTTAAAATGCAAATACAGAGGTATTGAAGAGATAACATGGAGAGCATTCTACAGAAAGCGAAAAAGTATGTAAAAAACCCTTTTCCATTCTTCATGGTCGTGGCCAAAAAAGCATTTTTTCTTCACAAAAGCAACAAAACCCATCTGGGTTTATTCATGAATTGCAAATACAAAGGAAAATAAACATTTTTTTGCTTCATTCTTTAGTATGGAGGCTCGAAATGAGCTCTATTTGCTAAAAAATCATAAGGAATGGGTTTGGTAAAAACTTACCTGAGCTATTTTTGTTCATTTTCTTTGATTATGCAAGCTTTTTGTCACATATAAAGATTCCATTTGAGCTTCAAAAAATCACTCATGGTGGCTGAAGCAAGAAGAATAACCACAGAAAATGGAGGCCAACAAAAATAATCAGAAAATATTGCACAGTTGCGGCCTAAACACATGAAATGGCCTTCTAAATATGTAAAAAAATGTAGAATTTTGTTCAAAAAGGGCAATTACCTCTTGTTTCCAGTTGAAACCATAATTTTCATCAAAAAACCAGTCAAGAATCGGCCATGAAAACCATTTTCCAATGCTACAAAAGAAACCCCATGGCGGCAAAAGAGTTCTCCAGAAGGCTCGATGGCAAATGAATGATTTTTTCACTTTTCCCATGTCTTTTGTTTAGGGTTAGAAACCCTACGGTAGTCGTCCAAGGTGAATTTTTCCTTGTTTTTTAAAAATTGCAACACATTTTAATGTGTTATGTGGGCTTTGAAGTGAGGTTATGACTTAGGCAATTTTTTTGCCTTATTTTCATTTTGAAGACCCTATGCCTTGATGCTTTTTCATTATCCTTTGAAAATGCAATGCCTTCAGGACTTTAAAATGTGCCTTCCAAAAACCTTGGAGTTTCCTTCTAGGTCGAACCATTGACCCATGTTGCTTATATCTGAAAGTGAAATATTGACCAAGTGACATGGCTTTGAAATGCAGAAGTGGGGGTGAGATAAATGCCTTGGAGGAGTTTAGTTTTGGCTTGAATGCTTTTACAAGCATTTGAATATATCATTTAGTTTGTATTTTATCAATTGCATGGTATTGTTTAAGTGATTTGTAAATCACTTTTATTTAATGATATTTATTTAATGCAAATGCAAATGTAATCCCAAGGAGGTGGCGGGGCCCTTTTTTGCATTTATTTTGAAATGTAAAGTAGTTTGCTTAAGTGATGTATTATAAATCACTTAATCAGATTATTATTTTGTAAATGCAAAAATGGAGTCTTGTGCTTTTGCAAAAGCACTAAAAGTGTGGGTCAAATGAGTTGAATACATGTGTGGGAAAAATGATGGCTGGCAGGCATGAGAGATGTGTGAGAAGTTGTATTTGACTGATTTTGGAGGAAAAGGGTTGTTTGGAGGCATTTTTGTCAAATTTTTAGTGTGACTATAGTCTTGGCTTGACTTTGCTTCATGTGGAGGACAGTTTGGAGTGATTTTAGAAGGTTCTTTTTGGCCTTTTCTGTTGCATCTAACCAAAACCTTCTAGACGGACTTGTGTGAGGGAGTTGTGTGAATTTTGCTTAAGTAACTTCAATCTTTATATTTGGAGTCAGTTCTTTCTTTCCAGCAGAGTGATAGCTTTGTTGACTTTCTCTTTGTGGCATTTTTCCTTGATGTCAAAACATGTCAAAATGGTTTGGTTATATTGATCAATTGGTTTGGTTACATTGGTTGTTTTTATTGGAATTCCAGCTAGCATCATTTGGTTCATCACAAATTTGACATTGTGTTCTTATAGTTTTGATTTGGTTCATTGTCATTGGCATCATTGTTCAGTTTACACATGGTTGTTGTAGTTGATTCAGTTTATATAATATCTATTGATCATTTAGACTTGTGTGCAGTACTTGGATAGGCATTGATTACATTTACATACATACTCATGGCACTTTGGTGTTATGACTCATGGAATTGATATTGTGATACTTCATTCAGCATCTTGGCTATGGACAAGATTATTGCTTTGGTTTACATTCAAATTTGTTATATCTTGTGGTACTGATCAGGTTGAGCTTCATGTGCAGATAAAGGTTATCTCACTTATACAGGTGATTGCATTATTACATCACTACTCAGATGGAAGGTAATATATTTTTTGGTTCTATGGTATTTGGATTTAGTTCACATGAGGAATATTGCTTGCTCACAGAGTTGATACACAGTTTCGTATTCTCAAGTTGGTTATTGTATATAGCTTCATCAATATACAGCTTCACATTTTTGGGTTCAATATTATATCAGGTTTCTATTGCATATCTTATAGTTTGATTCAAAGTGCAAAAAACCCTCCATAATGTTTACCGGGCTCACCATGATACAATAGTCATATTGTTTATTTCATATTGGTTTGTTAATGTTTAAAATAAAAGCCATTTCAATGGTTGTCGGTGATCATAACTTTGGAATTTATTATATTTTTCGACCACAACACACCTATTATTCTTTATATTACATCGAGCATATCTTATGCATCGACCTTACTAGCTTTCACCAAGCATATTTTATAAAGCATTTTGTGCATATCATATTCATTGAGTTTTTCTAATAATGTTGTCGGTCTCATTACATTTACAAGAGAGTTGACTTAGAACGACAACTGTCATTTGGATTTGGTTAATGTTTGTTTAGCGGACTTAAACCATCATTGTGTTTGGTTAATGGATTGGACTCCAAATGATTATCATAAAGTAAAAAGGGCAGACTAAAGGAATTCGAGTGATGTTAGGGAAAATAATTTTGTTATTCTTGTTTTGCTCTAAGGTAACAATAGCACCGCCATGGAGGGTATGAGACTACAGTTTGCAGCTGGATTTGAACCTAAATGTTGGATGAGTTTCAGTGAGGTTGTTATGAATATGTTACACAGTCAGCTGGTAAAATTTTGGCCGCCTTGACAGGTAATTGGTTTTCGATTTGAAAGATCTTTTGTTGGTTTCAAATATAACTGTTTTTGTGGTTAAGATTTTGATGGAGATTAGAAATGTGTTAAAGATTAATCTTGGTTTTTACTAACCCGAGTCTGCTCAAGGGTTTTATCATTTTTCAGTGGCATTTCATTGATATATTTGTAGTTATTCTTCAAACCATTATGGGTATCATGGTTTAACAACATTGTTTATACAAACCCTGGTTATGGTGTTACGAGTTTTTGAAAAGAATAACTATTTTTGTGCATTACATAAATACATGGCAAAAAGCCATGATTAAAAAAAAAGGAAAGAGAGAAAAAAAGAAGAGGGCTTTATTGTAACACATCTTTGGTTTCATTACAGATATTGCATTCAGAAATGGAGTGTGGTTTTCATTGAGTTATTTTGAGCAAATTTGTGAAAAGAAGAAAAGAGGGTTTCTATTGTAATCTTTGGTTTTCACAACAGAGACATTTGTGTTCAGTTTGGGAGAGTTTTCATAGTACTGTTATGAACAGTACATATTGTAGGGTATCTTTGAAGATCATTTTTGTATTTTGTATTCAGTTGTGATTTTGGGACTGCAAATGTAAATGCAGTTGTAAGGTCATTTCTGTATACACAATTTAGACAACGACTTTGTAAAGGAGTTGGTAATCCTACTGAATTTGGTGCTTCTAAATTTAGGTGGAGTTGAAGCTCCTATGAATTTGATGCTTCAAAAACTTGTTACAGAGTTGGTACTCTTTGATTAATGAAAAGGAATTTTTAGCAATTGGTTTTTTATAACCCATGAGGGTTTTTCCACTCAGGAAATCTTTGCGTTATTTGTTATCATTTTTCTCTCTCATTTTGTTTCATATTGATGTTAGTCAATGCTCTGATACTTTAAAATGTTCAAGTTGGTCATGAAAATTTAATGTGTGTAAATTTGAGGCAAAAATTCTTTCATAGAGCAAATTGAAATGTGCATTTTGTACTCCATATGTGAATGTTTTTCAAAGTTATATTTTGTGAAGTCTTTAAGTTCTGTTTTGAAAAGCACAACAATATTGTTCATAAAGTTCAATTGAACATATCATATAGTTCTTTTAATAAGTGTTACATGTGAATTCAATCAATTTTCACTTGTGCAAGCAAAGTTTCATTGTGTTAAGGTTCAAACAAAATCTGTCATATTGTGTTAAAGGTTAAAAAGTTTAATTTGTGCTTTAAGAGTTAAAATTTGTATCACTTTGATTCACCCCCCCCTCTCAGAGTGAATCCACTTCCAACAAGTGGTATCAGAGCGTAGGGTCTTGCATTAGGTTTCATACCTAGGATTGATTCTATTCTTGGAAGTTTGTCAAATATGTCACAAGTTCAAGAAGGTATTTCTGTCTGTTTGTATAGTCTATATGTTTTGTGAAAACATGTCTAATTTTGATTAATGTTGGTGTAAAAGGCTAGATCCTTGCATAAACATAACTAGATTAAGTTCATCCAAGTTCTTGTTAAGAGGAGTACTATGGGTAAGGGCAAAAGAAATAGAAGTCAGAAGAAAAACACTAGTGTCAAGTCTAGTGAAGTTTTGTCTCAAGCAATACCTCTACCAGTTAATCCTAAATGTGATCATGTAGTTGGAGAAGAAGAAATTCACTTGGTAAGTGAGAAATAATATGAAGGTGATGAATTAGAGGTTGATTTGGAGGAAGAACTGCTTGCTGCCTTAGATGAACTTAAAAGGCTTGGAAAAGAAAATCAGGATCTTAAGGTATGCCTACAAGAAAGTGTCAATGTTAATAAAACTCTAATACAAGATCATAATGGTGATAAAGATATTATTGAATTTTTGAAAGCCCAGATGGTTGATAAGAAAAAGAATTAAGAAGGATTGGAAGCCAAGTTAAAAGACAAGGATGAGTTGTGTATTAAACTATAAAATGAGATTGCTTCTTTAAAGAAATGTTCAATTAATGACTCCTTGTTAAAAGAACTAACTCTTAAAGATGATATGATTATTAGTCAGAAAATTGAAATTGAAGAATGTAAGAGAATAGCAGATGTAGTAAGGTCTGATTTGGAGGTTAAAAAGAATGCATGTCTAAAACTTGAAGAAGTAGTTGCATTAAGGAAAGAGCTTGAAAGTGTCAAGGTTCAATTAGATAAAAATCAGAAATTTGATCATAGTGCTAATCTATTATATGAGATGATTGGCAGACAAAAGCATTCTAAAGATCCTACAAGAGTAGGATATGAAAAAGGCCAAATTTCAAGAGTTCAAGATGAGTCTCAACATGAAATAGTCTTTGCAACAAAAGGTGGACATAATTTCAAGGTTAGGCAGACTCCTAAGAGGAAAATAGACTTGAATACTCTAGAAACAGAAAGCAAATTTGTTGACAGATTCATAGATTTCTCATCTACCAGGAAATGTCAATTAACAAGGTATAATTATTCCCAATTCCATGGTTACTGCTATTCATGTCATGTTTATGGACATAGGGCTAGAGATTGTGAAAGATATGTCAAAAATAATTATAGTTCATCAAATCAGAATAGTTGCACTATATGTTATATCTATCACAAATCTGGTCATATAGCAACTAATTGTTGGCGGAATGATAAGAATTGTAATGAAGGTTCATATAATATTTCTAGAAGAAATTATCCTCTATTTGGTCTAGACAACACTATTATATGTTATAGATGTAATGGGTTTGGACACAAAGTACAATGGTGTAAGAAAAGTATGATAAAGCCTTCTAGGGACTACATGTTCAAGCAAAAGGAAAAGAAAACCTTGAGCAAGGAGAAGACAAAACCTATACAAGTGTGGAGAAGAAAGATCAATCAAGATGACAAGAAAGAGAAAGGATCATGTATGATCTGGAGAAGAAAGCAAGAAAAGGAGAAGGAAGGACTTAGTCGTGTGCATGATGCACAAGGGTCATCTCTTAGCATTTAATAGTTGTTTGGTTTTAGGGGAGTAATCCAAAGTTTTATTTTCTATCCCCAAGGAATTTTAGAATGTAATGGATCAAGTATGTTTTTGAAATTTTTGGTGAAGTTTGTCAACTTCATGGTCCATGTATGTTAAGTATGAAAGAACAGTGGTATATCTGTAATCAACAATCTTTTGTGTTTTGAGCTGAGACATTGCTTTCTCTTTTGTTGTTAAGCATTACTATATTGGTTTACAAATGCTACTTTCTCTGTGATTGTTGTTGTAGTCATTTTATGACTTTTAGTACATAACTGACTGCATACATGTCAGTATTCTTCATGCTCAGAAATGCTTGAATTTTTTTTTTTTTATGCAAATATTCATGTCATAATCAGATCTCAAGGTATAAAGGATGTCAACATGTTTTGACAGGATGACTTTGGAATAAGTACTGGGTGTGTGTAGCAATCAGCATAACAGTAATTGTGTTTCTTACATTTTGATAAGTTATTCATGGTGTTTCCTTATGCTTCACAAGCTGAGTTATTTGACAGCTCAGAGTTGCTTAATTCATTCCAAACTTACTTGATCTTGTGTTGATTCAGAAGGATAGTTGTCAGGATGTTTGATCTAGTGGTGATACAGGGTATTACAGAAATATTTAATAAGTATCATTGTTTGAGGAGACCATGATACATTTCTAAATGTTGTTGATTATGGATCATTTAATTAATAGATTTCTGGTTGACAGTGACATTTCTTTGACAGAGCATCTACAAGATAGCGGTGATATTGACCTTCAAAAGATGTTGATATAGGACTTGAACAGGTAACAAGTACACTGTGATATGGATTAGTCTTGGCATTGGTACTCGGTATATGATATATATCATCCATTATAAGGCTTTAATGTCTATTGTGGAAGAGATTTTCATGCTTTTATTTGTGCTACAGCTTGGTTTTGTTGGCATTGCTTCAATAATTGTTTCATAGTATTATCTTGATTGAAAAATTGGTAGTGGACTTGGTTGTGTTAGACAATATGTTTGGACCATAACCATAGTATGATGTCAAACATGCTTTCAAGCTTGTTTTTATGTTACAATGAACAATGCCTATTCACATTCTTGGACAGTGTGAAGTAAACTCAACTGGTTAGAAAGTCTTATTTGCTTACGTGCTTGGTGTTATTTCAGTATGGAGTGAGTTGTTTGGTGATCAATAAATTACCATCATATAATGCCATTATTTTTCTTGCATTCTAAGTCTGAGTGACAATGAGTAGAAATGTTTTGATATGATGTCAATATTAGGGGCAGTGAAAGCTTTAAAGTCCAAAACAGACTTAATAGCATAGCAGGTTAATAATGAGTCAAATGTATTTATTATGTGTTGATTGATGCCAAAAGTTATTTTTAGAGAGTCTTGATAGGGTTGATCATCTTGATAGAAGACAACATCTATTTCAATTGGCTTGTATACATCTTTGAGTCTGAAGAAGACCTTGCATGATGCTCAGTGGCAGAGGAAGATAGTGTTATGAATTTTGATTTCCTTGCTTGATGGTATGTTTGTTTATCTCTTGTCACTTTCAAAGAAGCAAAACATATCAGGTATGATCAATTATATATTTTGTTCGTGATGTATGAGAGTAGTGAGAACAGTGATTTATGTTTTGACAATGTATCTTGATATCAGTGAGATTAGCTGACAGTATATTGGTAGTATAATGGTTTATCTCAGTATAGTGGACAATATTGGGCAAGAGGAAAATATTGATTGATACACAGGGACAATTAACCTTGATGTGTATTTTGGAAAGTGCCAGTACAATGATAGAGTTTGTTTGGTTCATCAATGACAGTGCATATTGTGACTTTCTCCCAGATTTTCATGCTTAATCTTACTCCTACTGATGATTATTGATATTATTGGGCATGTTATGTGCATGGTTGTGTGCATGGCTCAGTGACATGTCAGTGCTATGGTTTAGGGGGAGAAAAGTTATTTGGTGAACATTATTTCTGCAGCTGGTTTTTTATTGGTTGTTGTTTTTCATGACATATCACAGGTTTCTTTATTTTTCCTTGTGACAAAAAGGGGGAGAAAGTGTGGTTGGTTCTGATGGCTAAGTTTTTTCCATCAAGGACAAAGAGGGATTTTTTTTACTTTCTCTTTGTGGCATTTTTCCTTGATGTCAAAACATGTCAAAATGGTTTGGTTATATTGATCAATTGGTTTGGTTACATTGGTTGTTGTTATTGGCATTCCAGTTGGCATCATTTGGTTCATCACAAATTTGACATTGTGTTCTTATAGTTTTGATTTGGTTCATTGTCATTGGCATCATTGTTCAATTTACACATGGTTGTTGTAGTTGATTTAGTTTATATAATATCTACTGATCATTCAGAATTGTGTGAAATACTTGGACAGGCATTGATTAAATTTACATACATACTCATGGCACTTTGGTGTTATGACTCATGGCATTGATATTGTGATACTTCATTCAATATCTTGGCTATGGACAGGATTATTGCTTTGGTTTACATTCAAATTTATTATATCTTGTGGTATTGATCAGGTTGAGCTTCATGTGCATATAAAGGTTATCTTGCTTGTACAGGTGATTGCATTATTACATCATTACTTAGATGGAAGGTAATATGTTTTTAGTTCTATGGTATTTGGCTTCAGTTCACATGAGGAATATTGCTTGCTCACAGAGTTGATACACAGTCAGTTTTGTATTCTCAATTTGGCTATTGTATATAGCTTCATCGATTACAACTTCACATTTTTGGGTTCAATATTATATCAAGTTTCTATTGCATATCTTATCCTGGCATTGGTCATGTCTAATCCTCGCATTTAATTAAATATTTACTATTTAATTAGTTTCTCTAAAGTCCTCTACATATGATTAAATTTAATTTATTTAATTATATTGTTCATTCACTTTATTATTCCACCTTAATTAAATAAATCATTTTTATTTAATTATTTCACATTCATATGTCTACTTGATTAATTAAATAAATAGACTTTATTTATTTTAATTAATTATCACTTTTTGAATTTAATTAAGTCTTTTGATTTAATTAAATTTAAATATTTCTTTTAAAATCTTTCCTCTAATTAATTAAATATTTTATTTAATTAATTTCATCCACATGTCATTTCTTAAGCAATTTAATTAAATATCTTCATTTAATTAAATATCTTACATATCTTTTCAAATCATAATTAAATATTTTATTTAATTATGAAATCCTCCATTATCCTTCAAATCTTGGGTAAATATTTTATTTTAAGAAAAATCTCCATGTCACCCATAAATAAATAATTGAATTTAATAATTCATTATTTATTTTTGAAATCTTTCCATAATCTCACAAAAAGATGATTTTTACAATTCATCTTTATCATCTCATCTTATCTCTTTTTCGAAAAAGGAAACAAAGCTTGCTTTCTGTTTTCTTCTATTTTCTCTTTAGTCTTATCCACCTTCGACCGTTTGATCTGCCAGGAATTTTCACAGCCGTTGATCATATCAGCCGATCATAATCTTTCAAAACTCTATAAATATCCCTGTGAAACCAAGCATTGGTTACAACAGAGAACACACAACACTCGTGCATTAGAATTTAATTACATTCTAGTATTCTAGCATTCTAGCATAGTCTTTTATCAATTTTGTAATCTTTCATTTTAGCAATCATGTTTAGCATAAGCATAATCATGTCTTAGCATAGCATTGTGTGCATTCATCTTTAATCTCGTTCTCTAGGAAGACCGTTTGTTGAGCCTAGCCCAAGATCTGAGAGCCAGTGGAATCAACGAAAACACTGGAGATAGAGGACAATGGACCGTCTTTGAAGCATCAACAGAGTTTGCATTTATTTTCTTTAGTTTATGCTTTGATTTAAAGTTTCATTGGTTTGTTTGATTTATTTTTTTAATATACATTTATCATACTCAAAAATTGATCACACACATATCTTATAGTTTGATTCAAAGTGCAAAACACCCTCCATAATGTTTACCGGGCTCACCATGATACAATAGTCATATTGTTTATTTCATATTGGTTTGTTAATGTTTAAAATAAAAGCCATTTCAATGGTTGTCGGTGATCATAACTTTGGAATTTATTATATTTGTCGACCACAACACACCAAGTATACTTTATATTACATCGAGCATATCTTATGCATCGACCTTCCTAGATTTCACCGAGCATATGTTATAAAGCATTTTGTGCATATCATATTCATTGAGTTTTTCTAATAATGTTGTCGGCCTATTACATTTACAAGAGAGTTGACTTAGAATGACCACCATCATTTGGATTTTGTTAATGTTTTTTTAGCGGACTTAAACCATCATTGTGTTTGGTTAATGGATCGGACTCCAAATGATTATCATAAAGTAAAAAGGGCAAACTAAAGAAATTCAAATGATGTTAGGGAAAATCATTTTGTTATTCTTGTTTTGCTCTAAGGTAACAATAGCGCTGCCATGGAGGGTATGAGACTACAGTTTGTAGTTGGATTTGAAGTTGAATGTTGGATGAGTTTCAGTGAGGTTGTTATGAAGATGTTACATAGTCAGTTGGTAAAATTTTGGCCACCTTGACAGGTAATTGGTTTTCGGTTTGAAAGATCTTTTGTTGGTTTCAAATATAAATGTTTTTGTGGTTAAGATTTTGATGGAGATTAGAAATGTGTTAAAGATTAATCTCGGTTTTTACTAACCCGAGTCTGCTCAAGGGTTTTATCATTTTTCAGTGGCATTTCATTGATATATCTGTAGTTATTCTTCAAACCATTATGGGTATCATGGTTTAACAACATTGTTTATACAAACCCTGGTTATGGTGTTACGGGTTTTTGAAAAGAATAACTATTTTTGTGCATTACATAAATACATGGCAAAAATCCATGATTATAAAAAAAGGAAAGAGAGAAAAAAAGAAGAGGGCTTTATTGTAACACATCTCTAGTTTCATTACAGAGATTGCATTCAAAAATGGAGTATGGTTTTGATTGAGTTATTTTGAGCAAATTTGTGAAAAGAAGAAAAGAGGGTTTCTACTGTAATATTTGGTTTTCACAACAGAGACATTTGTGTTCAGTTTGGGAGAGTTTTCATAGTACTGTTATGAATAGTAAATATTGTAGTGGGTATCTTTGAAGATCATTTTTGTATTTTGTATTCAGTTGTGATTTTGGGACTGCAAATGTAAATGCAGTTGTAAGGTCATTTCCATATACACAATTTAGACAGCGACTTTGTAAAGGAGTTGGTGCTCCTACTAAAGTTGGTGCTTCTGAATTTAAGTGGAGTTGGTGCTTCTGTATTGTTACCGAGTTGGTACTCCTATGAAGTTGGTGCTTCAGAAACTTGTTACAAATTTGGTACTCTTTGATTAATGAAAAGGAATTTTTAGCGAGTGGTTTTTTATACCCCATGAGGGTTTTTCCACTCAGGAAATATTTTTGTTATGTGTTATCATTTGTCTCTCTCATTCTATTTCATATTGATGTTAGTCAATGCTCTGATACTTTAAAATGTTCAAGTTGGTCATGCAAATTTAATGTGTGTAAATATGATGCAAAAAGTCTTTCATAGAGCAAATTGAAATCTGCATTTTGTACTCCATATGTGAATGTTTTTCAAAGTTATATTTTGTGAAGTCTTTAAGTTTTGTTTTGAAAAGCACAGCAAGATTGTTCATAAAGTTCAATTGAACATATCATATAGTTCTTTTAATAAGTGTTACATGTGAATTCAATCAAGTTTCACTTGTGCAAGCAAAGTTGCATTGTGTTAAGGTTCAAACAAAATCTGTCATATTGTGTTAAAGGTTAAAAAGTTTAATTTGTGCTTTAAGAGTTAAAATTTGTATCACTCTGATTCACCCCCCCTCTCAAAGTGAATCCACTTCCAACAAGCTTAGCTTTGGAGTTATCTTTTCAGCAGGAGCAATATTGTAACTCAGATAGACTTGTATACTAGTTGAGTATTTTGAATTAATGAAATTGAATATTTACCTTCTCATTTCATGTTTTATTGTGTGTTGTTAGTGATTGATCAGATTATTTGTAAAATTTATCTTTTCCTTGTAGTCTTGTCTCATTTTTAGGCACCTGTTTAACATAAATGTGTATTGTTGCAGGTTATAAGCTATGTTAGTAAATGCAAAGGCTGTTAGTTGTGAAATTTTCCTTCTAAGAGTTTTGCTAAACAACCTCCTTACAAATTACTTATGCAAGAATGTATGCAAAATGAGTTGTGTGAACAAAGTTTTTTGTCATTGATTTGAATGTGAATAGGTTGTTTTGTAGGTCTTAGTTAGTTTTGGTGTATCACCCTTTGAAGTTGTTCAGTTAAGTTCATTTTGTGCATATTTTTACCCTTTTCCTCAACAAATCATTAGTTTAGGTGACATCAAAAGGGGAGCCAACCCATAATCTGGAGGTATGCTTTCACAATAGGATACCCACAACCTAAAAGTAGTCCCATGTTAGTCCAAATTTGTTGAGTTCTTTCATAGCTTGGAAAAGGGGTGCAAATTTGGTCCACTAACAATTAGGATTAGAAATGATAGTAAATTGGAGTTGTGATAAGGGGGTGAGCTTTGGTGGATGATGCTATGATTATTGGGAATGTGGGGATGGATGTTAGATGTAAGTGGTTGAGAGATGTGGGATGTATCTGGATGTGCTTGGGTATTGGACATTGGAGTAGAGATGTTGGAATTATTGAATGAAATGCTTTGTTGGAATAATGGATTGGTGATAGTGTTTTGAATAGTGTTTGTGTGTGTATTGAAGTTTGGTGAACATGTTTGTGAGATGTGAGATAGTTGTGATGATGTTTGTGGGTTAATTATTGAAGTGGGGGTGATAGTGTTAGTAGACGTTATGCTATATAAGGCATTGGTTATTTGCAAGGTGTATGTGGGAACTTGGGTGTGCATGGGAGGTAATGATAATTATATTGAATCAGTTGGTATGAACGATTGTGGGATGATGGATGCAATTTGTTGAGATATGATGCAAATGTTATTGGTAGGTTGGATGGTGAAAGGGGTTTTTGGTATTATATTGTTGGTAGGTGTTATGGAAGAGTTGTTTTATAATGTCATGGAAGGTGGTATAATGTTAAGGTTGTTAGTGGGTGGTATGATGGGGTTGTGTTGTTGTGATATGAACAGTGGCATGATGTTGTTGGAGCTCATTTCCCCTAAGGTCGGTGGTGAAGTGTTATTTGTGATGTCTTCTAAAGTAGACATAACCCCTGATGAGGATGCTAGTGGGGTTTTGTAATAATTTGTGGTGACCAAAGAAGAATGAATGTTAAACTCATGTTGAGTATCACATATGGTTATGGTAATGTTTAACTCGCTTTGATCAGACTCTATGATATTTCTATGTAGAAATCAAGTATCAAAATCTTGTTGAATGATGTGTGGGATGAAAAATGGATGATTAATGATCTGGCATAAATTCAAAAGCACTTGGGTGGTGTGGGCACAAGCAAAAATAAAAAAATATCAAAAAAAAATGATATTTTCTACGTTTTGGTAAATTATATTTTTGGAGGCCTTGAGAGCAAAATTCAGGGTCAAGATTGTCATTGATCTATTGAAATGGTTGTTAAAGGAATCCTTTCCAATGGACTAAAATTAGATCTCTTTAATATCTTTCCAACAATGTAAAGAAGTAGTAATTTTGACTATCGAGCTAGGAGTTATAACCCTACCAAGTTAGGTAGTAATGAACGGTATAATTTATGGATTTGACCCAATATTTTGATGATGGACTTAATTGGGATGCCTTAGGTCTATCTATGTATGTTGGTAGATATTAGTTCTATTTTTTATAGGTCTATTTATATGATTAAAAGGTCTGGTGACAACAAGAAATTTGATTGACAGAGAAATTATGCCACAGTACAGGACAATTACAACAATATGAGATTCAAAAGCGTGATTATGAGAAACAGTGGGTGATAGTTCAATTTTTAGGACAGAATTGATGATATGATAGTCTCAAATAATTGAACCACTTTAAGCCACAATTGCACCACTCTATAGCACAATTGTGCCAAAGCAAGGTGCAAATGTGCCAAAGAAAGGTCTAGATGCACCAAAGCCTTAACAATTGCACCAATATAATATAAATACAACACGGGGCTGATAGATGCAAAATTCTAACCTTTGATTTATTGAGTCTTGGATGATAAACAGTTGTGTAAGATGATAATCAATTACGCAACAAGATAGACAAATGTGAGATTTTAAGATTCAGTTGTGTGATTCTTAGCAAAAATGGATGACAATTCAATTTTTAAAGCAAAATGGGTGGTATGACAATCTAAGACAATTGTTCCAATCTAAGCTATAGTTGTGCCACTCAATGCCACAAATGCACCACTCTATACCATAATTACACCATATGGAGGTACAAATGTTCCAAATAAGGGTAAAAATGCACTACAATATGCTAGATGTGATAGAGGAGATAATTGTGCCTCAAAACTAAACAGATACACTATTCTAACCTAAAAACTAAGTTTTTGAGTTTGATTGAGGTTCAATTGTGTGGTTCTGAGTGATTTTGGTCTAATCTAATTTTTTTGAGCAAAGTTGGAAAGAGAAAACACATCACACAATAGACATAATAGTTGTTGACACTTTTCAAGGTGATAGGCTGAATGGTATCACTGGTCTAAACAAATAAGACACTCCAAGAAGTACAACCTAACTAGTATAAAAGGTGTGTCCCACTACTAGAGGCCTATCAATAAAATAGCATAGAAGACTATAGATACATGGATCCACTCTCAAAGGGGGATAACTAGGTCTCTAGTGGCATAAGGGCTCACTTTCCTCCTTCCCTTATAGGCTTTTACACCTCCAAAAGAATTCTATCTCACCCTAAGATGGTACATGCTGAGTAACTTTGTGCATGATGTTATACACAACACTCCACTAGTGGTAATGATCGATGGTCTTAAAGGCTTCTAAATAACAAGGTTCGTAGTGGGACTATGAACAATGAGTCTGTCCTGGGATGCCCAAGATTAGAGGGTGGTCCTCTACACTCTTCTCCTATACACATCTCAACAGAATGAGGTTCGTGAGGCTTGCATTATAGGACATTGGCCACACCTTTGGGTACAAGTTTTGTTCTCCCCCTTTTTACCCTACTTATAAACGTGGTTGAGGTCATCCTTAGGGTGATGAAATCCCCAAGTAGGCCTCCTAGTGAAAGTTAAAAAGGAAAGGAATGATGTTGCTATTTCTAATCCCCAGGATTGCTCAAGGTACAAGGGGAGAGCATACATGGACAACTCCTAATAAAAGAACAAAAAGTGTGAATCTTAAAGTATTTTTGATCCCCAAGTTTGCATGCCACAAGCTACTCAAAAATATTAGTAACCTTAAAACTACATAAAAAATTACACCAACGTAAGTGAAAAATGACTAACAATATATTATACCTTGAACAATGCACCCACCTTTCTAATAGGTGTGCCCAAACTAGTCATAGAGATGCCCAAAATAGCCAAAAATGTGCCACTCTAGCCTACAAATACACCACTCTACATAGAAACAAAAAAGAAAAGGTATAATCATAACCTTAAAGATCTAATCATCATCTCAGGGATGATTATTTGCAGAAAACAAAGTCAAAAATCAATAGAAAACCAGAGATTAGCCAATTCAGAAGACTAGAGATGAAGTTTTAAATCCCTGAAAACCCAATGAACTCCCTATCAAGCAATTATGTAGTTCTGAGAAGCAATTGCACAAATGCCAAGAGCAATTATACCTACCTACTCAATAGATGTGCCAAAGTTTTCTACAATTGTGCCAATCCCTTGGAAAATATCCCAATCTACTTGAAAACATAAAATTTTACAAAAACCAGTGATAAAAACCATAATTCAAGAATGAAATCTATTGTTATGAGGTTATAAATTTGTAAAACCAAGGTTAATAATGAACTAGCAAGCACAAGGAGATCAAAAAACCATAAATTATCAGAGATCAACAAGAAAATTTGATGACAAAATCTTGTAAGATCTTCCTCAACAAATGCACCTAACTAGAGCATAGATGTGTCATCCCTTGCACAATTGTCCCATTATACAATACATATGCACCATTATGCAATACATTTGCACCAAGTGTCAAGAAAATTGTTTCATTGTTTTAGATAGATGCACCATTCTGGAAGCGTTTGCTCCAAATGAGCGTGTAACTGTTAAAAATACAAGAAACTCACGGGAAAAGGTTAAATTCAGGGACTTGAGGGTCCCACCGGGCATATGCCAAAATTTATGAATTGGAAAATGATTAGTAAAACCAATAAAAAGTAGCAAAAAATTGAAATCCATGATTAAATTCAATAAAGGATTATATCAATGAAACATAAAAGTATCACTCAAAAATAATACCATAAACCTGCATGAATCCTTCGATTTTCTCCATTGTTCTCCTCTCTTCACCTTAGAGAATGGTGTTATATTATTTTCTCTTATATTTTTAGTAGCACAATAGCATAAAGCACTTATAATAAGAATATAGTCTCTTCACAATGATCTAGGGGAGAGAGATAATTGATGAATGATAAGTTTGTTTTATAGATTTGAGTGATATCGATCAATGGTCAAGATCTAATGAGAGACTGAGTATATCAATGGATGAAAATCCATGATAGGAATTGATGGATAGTTAACTAACTACATGATTTCGATAAACTAATTACATGGATTTGTTAAGAGGATTTGATTGAAGAAATAACTGTAACTGACAATTAGTTAAGAGAATTGATTGAAGAGTGGACTGAAAGTGAGTCTAAATCAATTGGTGAGGTGGAAATGCATGGGTAATTAATAATTAAATGAATTAATTATTAATTACATGTGCAATAGGGAAATAAATAAATAAAATAATCGATTTTATTTATTTTAGAAGAGGATAATATTGAGAGGAATAACTGGATAAATTAAATAACAAAAAATAATTATTTAATTTGAGAAATGGAATAATTAAATAATGAACTATTTAATTAATCTAAGAAAGAGGAATAATTAGTAAATCAATTAAATAATGTTAATTATTAAATCAATATAGAGGAAAAGTGGTGAAAAAGATTATTTAGTTAAATGCAAAAGACTGATAGATGATACCTAATGATGGAAAAATGATGATGTTTCAAAATAAATGTTTTAGTAAAATTTAAGTGTCTATAGTCTTTGTTGTAAGACATCCATAACTATAGGTATGTCATGTCTACATTTCAAATGACAGCATTTGACAATTGTGAGTTGGGTATGAGAAATTGCAGGTTTCAAAACATGGTGTGCTTTGTAACCAGTATTGATAGGATTTCCAAAACACACGGTGCTTTGAATCCTCATTTGATGAGAAGTGTATTGTATTTTCCCCATACTATAAATAATGGTGTTTTTGCTATTTGAATTGCAAACTTGGATATACGCAAATCATAACCACAGGGGTTGGGTACATTTTAAATTTCATGTTAAAACATGTAGTGTATAAAAATGTATCCCTTTTACATTTTCACACTTAATTAAGAAATAATATTAAAATAAACTTAATTATGCCTTAATTTGGTGTTGTAATATGTATTTTACATATTCATATTAAGTTTAGGGTCCTATTAATTAAAATGGGCTTAATTGTGTCTTAATGTGGTGTTGTAGAGTGTACCCCTTTACACTTTCACACTTATTTAGGGTTCCCTTAATTAATTGAGGTTAATTTTCCATAATTGTCCCCTTTAATTCAAATCCAAGCCTAATTAATTACATTTTCTGAAGAGGAAACCCGACATTCATTAATGCCTAAACATAACACTTCTCATTGAGCAATGTGTGTCCTAGATGAGTGACCTAGGACCCATTTGCCAATGGGCGAATGGGTCCTCACTTAGACCTAGGACCTAAATTTAAATTATGTTTTTGGCAGAATTTTAACATCTTCAATTCTATATTCACATGTCAGCTTGTGATATTTGAATTTGGGGAAATTAAGGATAAATCTCTATAAATACAAGGTTATTTTATCAAATCAACATTAGATTTTTGAGAGATCAATTACACAATCCAAGATTATTGTCAAGAGCATTCAAGAGAGGATTTTTTCATCATTTGTTGCAGCATTCAAGATCCATTGATCATGTCAAAGTCTTTTGCAATCATGCATGTTTTTGGAGCTCACATTGTGATGTAGGTTTCAAGCATTCAAGTCAAAGATTCAAAGAAAGATTCAAGCATCGAGATCCACATCCATTGAAGCCATTTCATGCAAGATCAACATCAAGATTTTGGTCCTTCAAAGGTTCATCCAAGGATTTTGTGAGTTGTGACATTGATTTGTTCATTCATCTCCCCTTTCATACTAGTTCATTTCATTTCAAGGTTTAATTACAAAAAAAAAGGTTTGACCAAGGCAAACCCCCATTCACCATAAACAAAACATTTTCCCTCTTGATTTTTGTTTGCATATTTAGGTGGAAGATTTCTTGAAGATCTCTTGAAGAGAAAAATTCAAGAAGTTGCAAAGTTGTCAAAGTTGTCATCTTTGTTGTCATCTCACAGAAACTCAGATATCAGATTTATTTCCAATTTTCCGATGGTGAAAATCAAGAATTTGGAAGTGCATACACATGAAAAAAGAACCCAAAAACAAATTTTGGAGAGCCCTACCTAGGACCCATTCACCATAGGGTGAATGAGTCCTCAAACAACTTCTAAAAACACCATTTTGTGAAACGTACACAGCATTTATCCCTTCCAAATATGCCATAAACTTTGTAGGTTCCATCAGTTTTATGCTTAATATTCTAAATCCAATTGATAGATTGCATTGTGGAGTTGATTTTCTATTTTTAATCTTTCTCCCCAAAGTGTTGTTTGACCTAGACCCCTATCCTAACACAAAAAGGGAAATTGCAAGATTCCTCAAAGAATTCACTCACCTAAGGGTTGAAAGTGGATTTCGACTTGAGGGATCTCACTTCTTAAATGAAATAGAAGAATAAGTGTGTTCATTATAATCATTTTTCCATTTCCATTTATAGTAAGTTTGGTGAAATACTCCAAATTTAGGATCAATGAATTGATCCAAAGTTTAGAGTTACAACTATGTGGCAATAATCAGTTATCCTCCCACAATAATCTACCTCTCACAATGGCATATACCTCTCGAGTTGATGAACCAATTACATAACCAGTTGTTAAAGCATATCCAGTTGGAGTTGATCCGGTTCCAAGTTTCATTCCAAGTGTTGGTGACATTTTAGAAGTCAAAATAGTGGTTTAAGCAGTCAATCCCCTAGCTTCGTACTATTAATCAGAATGTGACTCAAAATAGTCAAATTTGCATTTGATAAGTATATTCTAAATCACATTTTCCCATATTATCATTATCTTACAAAGGTTAAGCTAAACTTGTCAAGCTTGAATAACACATGTAGTTCAATATGCTACTTTGTGTATAGCCAACAATTGTACCTTGCATATAGATATGTAATTACTTCTACAGATGCATGAAAAAATACATAATATTACAAGACACATTGGTTTGAGTGCATGTGTCTATCGATTATGTGAGAAGAAAGGTTAAGAATTCAACTAAAAGCTTGGTGATAACTTTGATTGACCAAAAAAGTGCTTGCATTGCTACCACCCCAACCTCAAAGGAAGAGCACGTTGCTTGAATTTGTTGATAAAATATTTAATCAGTAATTGAGTGAATTAGGTTAGGCCTAATTATGTAACACATACTACGAACCATGATGTAAGCTTCTGCAGGTTGTAAACCACATTGTGTAGCTCAACCTACAACTAGAGCTATATAATGGAATCAAAATCACAACCTTGCCTGAACATAAAATTGAAAGTACCATTTTCTTGGGGTACACATACCTCTTTTGCTTGAGGATAATGGTTTTCAAATCCAAACATTCCTTTGAGGTTTATTGCAATCAACATTGTCAATTGTGTATTGTCAAGGATACCATATGCCATAAAGTGCATGTTAAAAAACATAGTATGTTTTCACACCTTCTATTTCTTATAAGATATTCATAATTATACATATCTTCACCTGCCTTTCATAACTATAGGCATGTCTTGTCTACATTTCAAATGACAACAATACTTTACAATTATGTGTTGGGTACGAGAAATTGCAAGTTTCAAAATATGGTGTGTTTTCTACCGACATTTGACAAGGTTTTCAAAACACACGGTGCATTGAATCCTCATCTAATGAGAAGAGTATTATATTTTTCTAGTACCAGTAATTGTTATGTTGTTTCTATTTGAATTATAGACATGGATATATGCAAATGAAAACCGTAGAGGTTGGAATTGTTGTGAATTGTAGCTTGAAACAGGTAGTGTTTTTACACAATGTGTACTATGAAGGTTGCCCCATAATATTAAGTGAAAGTTAACAAAGAGAGCATGTTTGGAAAGGTCGTATTTGTTATAATAAATCTATAACTATGCATATGAACATGGGCTATTCTCCCTACCAAAATGCATGTCTTCTACATGATAATATGATGACATGATGACAAGGTAATATTGATGAATGAACGTTTAGCTTCGTACCGACTGCCATCACCTAGCCCCGTATGCCGATAATTTCAATTCATAGTGGAAGAATGATGTGGCGACGTCTACCAACATTTTTTTTAAAACGTGTTTTGAAAATATAAAAAGCACACCATTTTGGTCATTACAAAAGCTTAATTGGAACATAAAAATAAGATGAGAGGAGTATGATAGACGGACATTTAGCCCTATGTTGTTACCGACTACCATCATGTGGCCCATCTTGGCGAGCCCTACACCTACCATTTTTTGTCAAGCTATGTATGTTTTCATTCCTTTTTGTATGTTATGATACCTTTCAAATGCATTCTTTTAGGAAGATTATTCACATCCAAACATATGTGTGTGTACATATGAAATGACAACTACATTTGATAACTATGAGTCGGTTATGAGAAATTTCAAGTTTTAAAACATGGCATGTTTTGTAGCCTACATTTGACAAGGTTTCCAAATCATACAATGCTTTGAATCCAGGGATAACTTTAAGAACCCCCCCTTGGAGAAGGTGTAGAAACCTAGTGAATCTTGTATAATTCCCAAAAAAATATTAATTTTATTGGCGATCTTTTTCTTTTTTTGAGAAAAAAAATATAAATTCAATTTCCATTTATTTTGTATTTAATAGAAGTTTGTAGAAAATCCTGGTGAATTATAATTTTTTTGAAACCAATAAAATATTTTTATTGGCAATTAAAACCTATTTTTAAACCAATAAAATATTTTCATTGGCAAATTAAATCTATTTTTAAACTAATTAAAAAAAATTCATTAGCGAATTAAACATGTTTTCAAACCAAAAAAATATTTTTCTTGGTAAATAAAACCTGTACTATAACCAATAAAATATTTTCATTTGGGAATTAAACCTATTTTCAAACCAATAAAATATTTTCATTAATGAATTAAACCTAGTTTCAAACCAATTAATTTTTTTATGACAAATTAAACTGGTATGCCAATAAAAATAATAGCATAGGTGGTGAAAATATCATATGCTTATTGTTCTATTATAGGAAAAAATTTCCACACACCCAAATTTATACATAAAGTCTCCAAAATGGAGACAAGTGTCAATATATTATAAGTTGTGATCAAAAGTGAGTGAAATTTATTGTGACTTGTTAGTGGATATTGATAATGATTAAGGTACAACAAGCCACTTAAATCTCTTATATTCTCAATGCTTCAAAGTACTATGTCTGAAGCCAAATGTTAATACAACTTAACAACTAAGAGTTATATTATTTAATAAGTCAATATAACATTAACATACTCAGAAAATTAAAATTAATGTACAAAAATATTTACTATTCGATGAATGTTTGATGGATGGTTGTAGTTGCATTCTGAAATAAAATATCTGAAGTGCTAGACTTACGAATTCAAACCTTTGAAATCACCCTAGAACCATTAGATTTGTAAAGATAAATGGTTGACCTTTTATTTAGGTATGTTATTATGTATTCAATCACTTAAAGTCATGACTCAGTTTTTTGCAAAATAATATTATCATTTGTCACATCAACATGTGTGTCCTGGGATGAATTAAATGCTCAAGTGTTGAGTATTGATGTCTTTGTTCTATATATACTTTACCAACTTGATGTTCTTCATATCATTTATAACATATTTACTTTCTCTCTTCTCTATTCACAATTTCACTGTGATATTATGGAGTCTTCATGGTGTGTCATGCTATCCAAATGTTTTGGGGAGAAAAGAAGCAACAATGCATACAATAGACAAAATTTGGGTAGGGTATTCACTATTCCTTGTGTGCCTATTGAGGAGGCTATAAGAATAATTCTGGGTAGGGAATGGCTTCAAAAAAAACCCCATGCTCTATTTTTTGAGTTAGCTTCTACTTTCTTGTCCAATTGCATGGACATTTTGTTGGATAAAGAGTTGGTGAAGATGTTGGAAATATATTATTTTCATCCTTTCATTTACTCTCTTTCTTTGTTGTAGTTGGTACTTGAGCATTATAATTTTGAATTTGGATTAGCCCCTATTGGTGGAACCTTTCCCAAAGTTGAACTAACTTCTTCTATAGTACAAGCTCTTGTCCTAGTAGTTAGAGGTGTGGTTTGGTTTGTGATACAATAAATGAATCACTGTTGAGTCAAGAATTTTGGAGGAAGGATTTGGGTGATGCACTTTTCATCTCTACTCTTACTTTGTTCA
>VDFB02342897.1:0-18187 GCA_007258455.2 Sequoia sempervirens
TGCACATCACTTTATGCCTTTTTGTACTCGCACTATGATATAAATTGCCATGGGGGTTTATTTTTTCCTTTTTTTGTCTTCATACCTTTCTCATGCATATGTGATTTTTATTTTCACATCCTTTGTATCTGATTGTAATTTCATGATTGCACCTTTAGATGTTCTTGGTTTCCCTTCATGTACTATTTTTTGACATTCATTTTTAGTGTAGCTATCATACCTCTCCCTTTTTCAGCATTATGGGGGGGTTTCTACTATTGGTGTTAATGCTTCTTTGGTTTCATGTTGGAGTGAGCTATGTATACAATATTTGTTCTTATACATACTAGGTGGATGTAGCGGCTAGTTACCCATGCATTTTGGTGAGATGGATCACTTACCATACAGACACTCTTGCATTCCTTCTTTTAGAATTTCAACAGTCATTCTACAATAGTGTTTGCAACTTCTTCATGCTTTAGTGATGTTTTCTATGTTCATCCTTTGTTCCTATATTTTGGGACAATTTTTTCTTGATTGGAGGCTTCTTCATCCTTCACTCTTATTTGGAGGCTTCTTAGACCTTCACTTGTATTTCTCTCTTTTGGAGAGGAGTTTTTCCCATGAGATTTTCTCCTTTTCTCCTGTTGTGAGAGATCTTTTACATTTGTACATGGGTACCTCATCTATCCTTAGTTGTTGGGACCCATCTTTTCTTTCATGCATCTATCCTTAGTTTCTTAGCTTCTCCCTAAGTTCATCTTAAGTGGGGTTGTTAGAGTAATAGGTTGTTTACTTGATTAATTTAATCATGTTGATTAATTAATTAAGTCACCTTTACTTTATTTCACTTAAGCTAAACTTAGGAATCTTTATTTATGTATTATTAAATTAGTCATGTTGTCTTGTTCATTATGATATTGACACTTTTCACATGCTAATTTAATCCTCTCATAGGGTTCTCACTTTAGGTTTTGATCTCCTTTCTTAAGGATTGATCTCTTTGTAATTATTAATCTTCTCGGGTAATGCATATTTTGCTTCATGTTTGCAAAGCACTATTCTTGTGTCTCTTGATCTCTTTTGGTGACATGTTATTTTGTTGCAGGTGTTCATTGGGATATGTGAGGTTGGATTATCAAATTCTACAATATTGATACTATAGGGGGTGCACCCATACTAGTGATAATTCCTGCAGTTGTTGAGGAAAGGCCAAGAGAAGAAGAGGTTGAATAGTCTGTTCAACAAGAGGCAATGCTTTCAAATTCAAGTGCACCACCAAAGGTACCTCAAATTAGAACAAGTGGCATACAACCTTTGGTAGATTATTTCATTGGAGTTGAAGATGTAGTTGAAAATGATCCTAATGATGATGAAGTAAACCAAAATTTTCCTTCTCCTTAGAGATCCCTATTAGATGACCCACCCCATAATAGAATGATGATTAATTTAATGAGTGAGCATGATGTAATTAATGATATTAGGGCTTTAGATTGCAATCAATTCATGTTATATGATGATTTTTGTGAAATCCAGGGAATTCAAGGATTTCTTGATAAAAATAAGTCAGTTGAATTCATTGTAGAGTTGAACAAGAGGAAGGGAGAAAGCATAAAAGAGGAAATGAAAAATATAACCAAAGAAGTCACTGAAAAGGTGGAATTCAATTTAAAGAACATTTCCCTAAATGAGGGGAGATGAATTATTAAAGATAGTGGGTGCTTGCTTTTTCCCAACTGGGATATTTCATCTGCTATTGCATTAGATGTACAAGAAGAAGACAAGAAACTGGAGAAGAAGTTTTAACATCTGATGAGCAAGTTAAAGAATTATACTCTGGATCATATTTAAGCACCAAATATGAAACCTTGGCCATTTGGTTAATTACTCAAACTAATAATAAGCCTCAGGTAAATGTTAATGAGCTATTTGGGGATTTGATTGTGAAAATATTAACTAATTGTGAATCCCTAATCCAAATACCTGCAAAACACAACAAATGAATACATTAGGAGATCAAATGCAAGCAAGAACAAGGATTCCCCATGAAATCCATTAACAAAACTCAAAATAGGAATGAAGAGAAGAAGATAATGAAAGAACAAGAAAGTAGATTAAATCCTATTGAAAGCAATACAAACTCTTGATCCCATGGGAATTGGTGCCAATTTGGTGGCTTGAAAGTGGCCTTTGCCAACTCAATGCTAGCTTTGATGATTTGATGAAGATTGTTATCCTTTGATGAAGATTGATGAAAGCTCCAAGCCAAAAATCTGTATAACCTAGCTAAGAACTCAATGGCGATGGATATAATTTGCTAATGATTTGAGCATATTAAGTTTACTCAAATTGTGGATGGATCTAATGAGGAGAGGATCTCTTCATTTATAGAATTCCAAGATGGATCAATGTCCAAATTTGAGCAATGTGGGACTAACATTCATCCAATGGAAAGGTACCACTTGTCCAACATTTGCATTTGATACTAGGATGAAGGTTGAACACATTTGATCCATGGTACAGTTTGAAATTTGAATTTGATGGAATGACATGTTTAGAGGGATGAGATGGGACAAATGCCAAGTGGGAGACATGTAAGAGACAATGTAGAGCTTTAAATGCTTTGTTGGATGGACAAGTCCTTTTTTGGGGGGAGATTTCAAATTTGAGGAATATTCCCACTTGGATGCCTTTTTGAATGAAAATAGATGATTTATAAATCAATTAAATTGATTTTCATGTGCAAGTTGCAAATCTAGAGGATTTGAGTGATTAAGATTAAATTAATCAGAATTTGATTGATTTGAGAGGAGATTAGGTGATTTGACTATTTGATTTAGATTTGTGGGTTGAAATAAATCAAAAAGAGATGAAAATGATTAAGACCTAGTTAAATAAATATTTTGATTTATTTAACCAAAGGGGGTGATGTTAGATTAAATTAGACAAATGTTTGATTTATTTAATTTAATTAGATGAATTTTAGAGATTTAGTCAAATATTATGGATTATTTAATTAAATCAAGATAGGAAGATGAAATGACCTAGTTAATTACCTGAGGCGATGGTTTAATTAAATTGAGGGGATTTATTTAATTAAAGGGAATTGTGATGACTTTAATCAAATAAGGCTATTCAATTAAGCTGGTTAGGCAGAGGGATAGTCGAGAATGAAACAATGTTAGTAGATCATGATGAGTGTGTGATTTCAATCTATATATTTTAGATGTCTACACTGATACTTCTCTTTCTCAAGTTGCATCCCTGATGGTTAGTACAAACCTATTTAATGAAGTAGCGGCTAAAAATATGTAGTCCAAGATTATTATAAGCTGTAGAAAGTTCACCATAAATTAGTTTTAGAATATAATAAGTTGGTATCTCAGCTACCACCTCCCCAAATTTTGGATGCTCCTCCTTCTACCCCTCAATTAGGATCAAGTGAATTCTCATCTTAGGATAGAGAGAATTTGTATTTAAGAATAAAAGAATTGAAGGAGGAACTGAAGTAGAGCAAGGAGTTTGAAAAGGCAGCCAAGAATAAAATACAAAAGGTGACCACATATATAATTGATAGTATTCTTGTCCATAGATGTCAAACATTCTACATAGATTGGAGGATGCATGTGGTGGATATAATAATTTTAAAAATTATTTCATTAAGCATACACAACAACTTGTGGCCCTACAAGAAAATCAAAGTACTTAGTGTATGCATGTAAAATGGATAGGAAAATAAATATGCATAAAACATAATTTCAATCAAACCAAATATAATGCAAACTTCAAAAGATTGAATGCAGTATGTTGACTTGTTGAATATTTGAATGTGGTTGCTCATGATTATTGCAACATGACATTAGCCTAAAATGTGTTGATTTCTAGATGTAGATAGAGTGTAGATGTCAAAATGTCAAGGATAAAGGTCTTTTATAGAAAAGACAATTTTGAATGAAGGGCTGAGATTGAATGTCAGTAAGATGTCTTAATCAATGGCCAAGAATGAAAGATGTACTATGAAATAGGGTTAGGGAAAAATTAAGGCAATGACAAGAAATGAATCATGGCTAACATTGAATTATAAAATAATTCAATCAAGGTCTAAAATTAAATGAGACATGAAGAGATAAGAATGACATGGATAAAGAGGTTGTCACATAAAAAAAGGTTGTTGGAGAAAATTAAATAATTATAAAATTATTTAATTTAGGAGGGAAAGTGAATAATTAAATAATGAAAACATTATTTAATTATAGAAGACACGCGACAAGTTGACTTTTAATTTAAATAACAATTTAATTTAAAAGTGGAGGAGAAGGACAAAATATTAAATAATTAAAATAATTATTTAATATTGGAGGGAAAGGTGGAAAATAATTGAATAAATAAAATTTATTTAATTATGGAAGAAAAAGCTAATGAATAATTAAACAATTAAAATAATTATTTAATTATAGTAGAAAAATGGAAAATGAGTAATTAAATAAAGATGAATTTATTTAATTATAGGGGAAAGGATTATTCAGTGACATTTTAATTTAATTAATCAAGGGAGGAATAAGGAGAAAATGAATTAATTAAATAATTAAGAATTATTTAATTAATAGATGAATATGACCTTAAAAGATAATGAAATAATTAAAATTATTTAATTATGCAAGTAGAAGGAGGAATTGATATGAAAATGTGGGTTCGTATGTTTAGGACATTTTTTCAGTGTTTACATTTTTCCCCTCTTTGAGATGATGTTGTGACTAAGAGAAATAACATCATTTCAAAGAATAAAACATAAAAGGTAGGAAAGGGGATAGGACTAGAAGCATGATGCTCGAATCACTAGCGAGGATGAGGAAGGATGATAAGGAGGTAGTGGTATGCCCCCTCAAGAGGACATGTGGGCTCAAAGAACATGATTGTGCTCTTGAAATAGATGAGGGGACTTAAAGGATGAAGGATAAAAGGAAAGAAGAAAATAGATAAGGATGATGGAAGTATGGATGGAGAGGGAGGATGGAGGATCATCATGATACAATGATATGATCAACCTATATTTGATATTGTACTTGAAATCATGCACCAAGGTATAAGGAACTAGGATGCCAATGTGCCAAGTACATGATCAAAAAGGTCAAGTGCAAACATATTCCCTGTAACACCATGATATGGAAGACCATGATGCCCTTGTGACAATAGAATGCAAAGACCATTATAAATGAAAACAATGATAAAACAAATAAGCAAAAAGAAAGCATGCACATCAAACCAAAAGAAAACAAGGACTATGCTCCAAGAGAAGCTAAAAACCAATTGATAGATTGATTGATGACGATGATGACATTGTTTGACATGGGAAGGACACATCTCGAAACAACGTGACAATTGGGAAAGACATATCCCTATGAAGATAATATGACTAAAGGATCATGGTTCACAACAAGGCTAGAAACAAAGCCAAGAAATGTTTTGAATGATGTGCTAGGTGGCAAGATTGGATTGCATGGATTACAATTGATTGCATTTGGATGGACTAGTTTGGGATGGTTGGGGGATGGATAGAGGATAAATATATTGGATAAGATAAGATTGGATAATGGAGGATTGAATGGGATCCAATGACAAGGGAGGAATAAGACATGGTAAAGGAGGGAAGGATGAAGGAATTCCATGGATAGGAGAGAGGACTTTGGATAATAGGATGATGGTGGATGGATAATAGGAAGATGGAGCTCCAAGGACTAGTTTCAAAGGACTAAGATGCCCCACACCAAAGGTAGTGCAATGATGTATGGAAGATGATAAGTGATGTATGATACAAAAGGATAGTGCATAAAGGACATGAATGGTAGATGAAGTAAGGCTGGCATTGTCCAAAGCATGCATGTATATTTTTCCCCTAGCCTTATCAAGATCAAGGGTGAAAAGAGGGGAGGAATGAGATAGGATATGAGGATGAAAGTGGGATAGGGGATACATTATGGAGGATATGGATAGGATGATCAAGATCAAGTGGATATGATATGTATGCATTGATATTTGACCCCTAGGCTCTTCATCAAGATAAAATATGGGAAGGGAAAATGGATTTGGATAGGATGGGGTTATGGAATGAATGATATGGATAGGATAAGAAGGATAGAAAGATATAATGCATGTTGTATATGAAGATCCTTAGCCTTTTCAAGATCAAAGGAGGGAAAAGGGGCGATGAATGTAAGTAGGATAATGGATAGGACATGAGGGATAAAGGGGGAGTGTGATAAGTAGGATAACAAGGATGAAACTTTCCCCCAAGTGTAGAGTGAAAGAGGGCAATGAATTACACATGATGCCTATTTTCCATGTTTTCATCATGGTACTTATCCAAGGTGTCACAAGAAGTAGTTTTCACCATTGGATGAATGATTTCTCTTTACTTTTTTATTTTTCAGTTTTTCTTCCTTTTTTATTTTTATTTTTGATCGGTGATAACAATATTTTATTAATATTGATAAAATTTACATATAAGTTTGACAGCTTTCAAAACCTCCATTACAGACATAAAGAGACCCCCACCCTACTTCCTTGTCCCAAAACAAAAAATAGAAAAGCCTATCTACGCTCGGGTAAACCCTAAAACCAGACATATCGGACTACAATTTTGATCTCATCTACCCGAAGACCAAAGAGCTAACATTCTCGATCAACTCAAGACTTCAAAACACATTACAAAAAGAGGCCTTCTGCTTTCCTTCCCCACCCGAACATTGTCATCCACCAACCCACTAGCGCATCCTCCTGCTACAGCCACTACCAAACCTTCACCATCTTCACCAAAACAAAAAAGTCCATATTTTCTCACCTCCTATTTGGTCCACCTCGGTGTCTCCCCTTGTGCCTCCCTACGCGCTGCTTGCGTGGCACATTATGCGCTCCACTCGAATCAGCTTCTTCAACCCACGACTCACACCGGCGTAGCACCATTTTCAAATTCTCCCAGGCTATCAAAATATCCATTTTATAAACTTCTTTGTCCGTTCCTCGCCGCCACCTCACAAAAGGGAACAATCCCTCCTCTGTCATCTCGTCTATTTCCTCAATGCCTTCCGAGATATCGTAGCCAACACCCGGAACCGCCCACTCTAACATAGACTCCATTCCCAGAAGTAAATCCTTCGCAAACAACGAAAGCATCACCCATTTCACAATCTCCACCTCCTCTTTTAGTTCCATTCCCCATGCGAATATCATAGAAACTATATCCACATTAATCCTACCTCTGTGCTTCGCGTCCATGAAATGTGGTCCCAAAGTTTCTAAAACCACTTCCACCACCTCATCATGGGCGATTTTCAATAAGAATTTCAGCCTAAAGGCCGTAACTGGCCCAAAGAAACCTTTCTGCTACCTCTTGGTTCTAAAACTTTGCATCGCCTCCATCCTTACAACCAATGGCTCACTCACTGACTCCACCCACCAACTTATGTTGGGCAGAATGAACACAATTTCCCCATTTAAAGCTAAAATGTTCAAAAAAATTAAAGCATTATGCCAAATCTGTCCTTCTTAGCTTGAACAAAGCCATCTTCGTCGCCAAAAGCCATCAACCTCACCTTCTTCACGTCCCACTCTTCCAACTCCAAGGAATTTGAGATCATATATGTACTTCGACAAGACCACTAAATTTCATGCCAACCCTTTCCGCACAAGGGATCATCCCACAAGAATTTCAAATCTGGCCATCTGCCTTGACCCATCCTTAGCCGTCCATAACTCCATTAATTAACCCTTCGTAACTGCAACCCACCATGAACTGTACATTCGTTTGCGCCCAACCCACTTTCGAGGAAAGATGAAATCCATCTGTTCATTCAAAGTGATCTCATTTAGATTACTTCAGCCTTCAAAACATGAAACAAGGCTTTGCATGGGTGAAAATCCTAACCAAACAAACCGTGTAAAGATTCATCTAACTGCTAAACCTTCATCTAATGAGAGACAGCCAAACCCTTGACACAAATACACCTCACCCACCCCTAAACACTCAGATTATCAAGGAAGCGTCACCTAATCACCACCTAATTGACCAAATTCTTTAAAGTCTTCAATGCGTAGCTCACCAATACTATCAAAGGAAAGCACCCAGTTTGATAGCATATCTGCCTCTCTATTTCCTGCCCTTTTGATATGACTAACCTGAAACTCCTCAAAACCATTTAGCTCCTTCACTATATGGCTTATTAACGCTTGTAGGTGCCAAGCCTTTGCCACTTTATTAATAATTGCATGAGTTATCACCAATGAGTCACCTTCAAGATGCAATTTCTTCACACCAAAGGCACGAGCAATGTTTATAGCCAGTAACGCTACTTTCACTTCAACAACATTGTTTGTGCCCAATTCAATCTTTTTTTCTCCTAAAACAATGGTGTTCCCCAAATAAACCCTCACAATCGCACAAACTCCAGATGGCCTTGGGTTACCTCTAGCTGTGCCATCAAAATTTACTTTATGCTAGCCCTTATCATGCTTCGCCCAACAAACTTCATTAGATCCCCCAATCTTTTCACCAACTGCTCTATTATTATGGATAGGATGAAGCTTAATACCTAGCCAAACACAATGAACCATGCTATCTTCTATAGAAAATGACATATTTTTCATCAGTAGCTTCAAAGCTGTAGCGCTTACCACTTCTTCAATTGAAAGATTTATCTTGTTAAGAATTTTCCTGAGGGGTTCTTTTTTATTAGAAAAGATCCTTTGATTTCTTTCCTTCCACACTTCCCAAATCAGAATCGAGGGACTGACAGTCCAAACACTTGAAAGCAAAGATTTTTTATTCTGTAAAGTAGGCCAACCTTCAAAAAACATTCTTCAACGACCAATGTAAAGGGCCATGCCACCCTAAGTTTGACCTTAAATTCTCCCAACACTGTTCTGTGAATTCACATTGAAGAAGCAAGTGGTTAACAAATTCCTCCGCACCATCACACAAAACACATTTTGTAGGGCCAGCAAAACCAAGCCTCTTCCTCCTCTCCCCTGTCGAAATACGACCCTTGATAGCTAGCCATGTGAAAGCACCCGCTTTTGGCAAGAAATTATTACTCCAACAAAGGTGTTTAGCCCAAAAGAAATCTCCACCTTCTAAATCCAGAAGTTGATATCCAACTCTGATTGAATAAACCCCACACAGTGAACCACACCAAATCACTCTATCCTCATCTTGCAAAACCAAAATCTACCTGGAATTGAAAATTTCTTGCATTCTTTGCACTTGTTGGATTGACAACCCGTCCATGGGAAAATCTTTCCATCCCCATTCCAAACCAAGGGGACCAGGTTTTAGAGTAATATAATTGCTCACTTTTTCACCCCACCTCTGAATGAAAAACAACCTTATATCTTGCACACCATCCTGCTCATGTAAAATGGGTAGTCCATTCCAAGAGTCATCCCAAAAATTAGATTTCCTCCCATCACCAACTTGCCATGAGATATGATTGAGAATAACTAGCCTACAAGAAACTATAAAATTCCAAACTGCCGAACCTTTTGGAGGATTTCTCATCGTAAAGATCCTATGATCCTCATTTGAATCTAGATATTTAAATTTTAACACCCTAACCCAAAGCAAACTAGGATTAGCATAAATACACCACACTAACTTTACACCAAGAGCTTCATTCAAAATTTTCCAATTTCTCAAACCAGCCCCACCCTTCTCTTTTACTCTACAGATCTTATCCCATGCTAACAAAGGAATTTTATCTTGATCCACAACCCCATTCCAAAAGAATTTCCGCATCCGCTGTCCTACCACCTTAACCACTTTCTTGGGGATCTTCAAACACATCATTGAAAAGATTGGCATTGCAAAGATAATAGGCTTCAACATTAAAATCCTCCTTGTAGTAGTCAACCATTTGCTCTTCCAACCATCCATCCTACTGAGACAACCATCCACCAGACCTTTCCAAATACTTGCTTTACTGGCTCCCCCAAAAAGAGGAATACCTAGATATTTTCTTGGTAAGGAACCCGACTTCATTCCCATAATTTTACAAATATCCAGCTGTTTGGCCAAAGATGTATTGAAGAAAAAAATTTCTGATTTTCTCCAATTAATACATTGACCAGAAGCTTTTCCATACTCATCAAGCGTGGCTTTCATAACTCGAGCTTCCCTTAAAGAAGCATGCCCTAACAACATAGTATCATCAAAAAATTGAAGATGTGTTATTGGATCTAAACCTTCAGCTACTTTGATGCCTTTCCACCTTCCATTGACCCGTTCTTTAACAATCAACCTACCCAAAGTTTCTGCCATTATAATGAACAAATATGGGGATAGCGGGTCACCCTACCTAATCACCTTACTGGTTTCAAAGAAACCTTGGGGACTCCCATTGACCAAAATTGAAAAATGCGGGGTGCTTATACAACTATGAACCCAAGCAATCCAATCCTCTCGAAAGCCAAACTTCCCTAAAAATTTCAGAAGGAAATCCCTGTTCACTTCATCATAAGCCCTCTTAATATCCAACTTAACCATCATTTTTCCCAATTTTTCCATTCTCACAGAATGAATAGCCTCATGTGCTACAATGACACCTTCATAAATGGATCTCTTTCGAGCAAAACCACTTTGCTCCAAAGAAATCACCGAATCCAAGAGCTTTTTTAATTTGTTGGCTATTATCTTAGAAATAATTTTATAAATAGTATTGCACAGCGAAATGGGCTAGAAATCCTCAAAGGAATTAACCATTGATTTTTTAGGAATTAAAGCTATGAAGGTGTTATTGAAATCCTTATGCATAAAACCACCTCTCCTAGAATCCTCCACCATACCAAGCAAGTCCTGGGCAAAAAGGTCCCAAAAGCACTGAAAGAACACCACTGGGAAACCATCAGGCCCAAGGGCCTTATCTCCACCAAGATTGAAAAGGGCCTGTTTAACTTCTTTTAAAGATATTGGCTCCATTAACCGGTCATTTTGCTCAACAGAAATAGAACTTGAAATCACATCCAGGATTGAATCGTTTGGATTTACCACACCCGCTTTCTCATTCAAAAGCTTTGAGTAGAACCTTATAGCTTCCTTATTAATCTCTCCAGGATTAGATAACAAATTTCCCTGATGATCTTTGATTGAAAATATTTTGTTATTCAGTCTATGCACCTTCAACGAATTGTGAATTTTTTTTCTATTTCTGTCACCTTCTTTGAGCCAACATTCTCAAGATTTTTGTTGTCAAAAGGTTTCCTCCCAAGCTAGCAGCTCCAAATATTCTTTGTTCAAACTTTTTTCTTGAAAAAAATCTACTTCCTCCATACCCCTCGCTATAACTTTTGAATGTAAAACCTTCAGCTCCTCTTCTAACCTAAGCTTCTTAGAAAATATATTTTTAAAAGCCTCTCTATTCCATCTTTTAATTTTCTCTTTTAGAAACTGGAGATTTTTGAAGAAAATAAAGGCTTTATTACCAGATCTCAATGGGACTTCTTTCCACCATTTATCTACTAACTCCTTAAAACCATTTTTTCTTTCCTCTTTTTTTTTTTTTTTTTTTTGATAATAGGATGGATGGAGAAGGATAAGGATATGGCTAAGTGAATTTGGAAGATGGTGGATGCATGGTAGGGAGAGGAAGGAAGGACTCAAGAATCTATCTCCATGGATGGTATCCCTTGAAGATGTACTCCATTAGATCATGGAAAATGGGAGTTATGTTTATAGACTTTGGTATAATGATGGTAAGGGTGATGAAATGGATGGTAAGATGGAAAGGGATATGGATTTATGAAAAGGATTGGATAAGAGGGATGGAAGGATGAAATGGAAGACTTGTAGATGAGTGAATGGAAATGTTGGCAAGATCATCATTGGCACACACCTTGAAGGGTGGTGGAGTTGTGGAAGAGAAGTGGATTTTGTATTTGGAGATTTATATAGAGTGGATGTGGATTTTGGGATGTAAGGACCTAAAATGGATGGAGGTGAAGGGTTATTAGATGGGGTGAAGGACGTAGAATTGGATGAAGCTTTTGGATAACCAAGTTTGGATGCCAATTTTGATTTTTCTTTGGGATGCATTGATTCTATGAGTATTTTTGGAATCCACATGGTTTTTGACTTTGATTTTTGCTTCATGGGCCTTTGTGGCCTTTGGGATTTGGATTTTTGATTTTTGATCATATTTTTATTTTTTTTGCATGTATTTTTGATGGGACATGTTGTTCCTTTAATTTTTGTGGATTTTTGGCTTTATGCATTTGAGATTTTGCATCCAAATTGCTTCCAAGAGCAATGGGATTGGTGGATGGATATGAATGATGTGGATTTATTATGGATGGTTTGGTGTAAGTATATTGGAAAAGGTTCAAGGGTGTGTACCTTTTTTGATCTTGATTAGGGATATGAGGTGATGGATAAAGAGGACAATGGAATTTTAGAGTAGGACTGATAGGTGGTGGAATGAAAGGACCCAAGATGGATGGAGGGGATGGAGAAATTTGTTTTGGGACATAGGGACCCAAAATGGATTTAAGGGGAGGGATTTTGGATTTAGGATGGGTGGAAGGAGTGCCAACATCTAGAGACTTGTAGACAAGGCCATGATAATTAGGATTTTCTTGGATTTGGATGGGTTCTAATATGCCTTGCTCATGTAGGCTTAACCATTTGTCTTGATAATGCATTTTTTGACAAATCCTTTTTCCAATGGGATACTTATTACTTTGAAAACAAGATGCAAGTCCATTTTGAGGAGGGTATGGTATGGAAGGAATTATATGTTCTTGGATGAAACCAACTTGGATGAATGTGGAGGGACCCAATTGATAAGTAGGGCATTCATGGGTATCTTGGATATGGGTGATGGGATCTTGTGGAGGATTTGGATCATGACATGAAGGTGAAAGGGGTTCTTTGATCTTGACTTAAGGTAAGATCATGGGATGGGGTGGATGGTATAGTTTTCTCTTGGTTATGAGATGGAAGGGGATCATGACATGGAGATGAAGGGATTCTTTGATCTTGACTTAGAGGAAGGGGATAATTGCATGGGAGTAATGTATGGAAAGCTTTGTTCTTGTGATGGACTAGGGTCATACCATGGAGGTAGTATGATAGGATCATGATATGAGGTGGATATGCTAAGATCATCAAATGGGTTGGATATGGTAAGATTATGAGATGGTATAGGATCATGAAATAGAGTTGATGGACTAGGATTATGGCATGGAGTTGAGGACTTGGATCATGAGGTGGTATGGAAGGGATGGATTTATCTTGATATGAAAGGGGATCATTTTGGATTTCTTGATCAGTGGTAGGATCCCTATCAAAGCTAGGATCTTGATCAAAGATAGGATTATCTTGGATGCCATGGTTATCTAGAAGGATCTCTTGGATGGACTTAAGGATAGGATCATGATATGGAATGAGATCACAAGAAGGAGTATCTTGATCTTGACATAAAGAGGGATCTATGATGACATGCTTTGGATCAATGAGGTCAAGTGAGTAACATGGATGAATTTGTGTAGGTGCTATAAAGGTGAAAAAATATGAAATGGATGAGGTGGATAAACATGGGATGGATGAGGTGGAAGTGGGTGGAAGTAGAAGGCTAGGATTACCATCTTGTGAAGTAGGATTTTGCATGGATTCTTGTACTCCTTTGAGGGTGAATTTTGATGGTCCTTTGATGGTAATTTTTTGGTGGCCCTTTGATGGTGATTTTTGGTGGTCCTTTGATGGTGATTTTTAGCTTGATGATGTGTTGACTAGGATTGAAGTGCATAAGATATGGTTAGGAAAGGGTGTTGGTTGAACATGGAGGACATTTTGGTTTCCCTTGTCAATGGATGAAAAGGATGACATGGAGGGTGACATGACTTGGGTATAAGTTTCAATGGTGGCTTGGATGGTGTAAAGGATGATAATGGATTAGGAAAGAAATATTTTGATGTGGATTATGGAGGGTATTTATGATAATTATTAGGACCTCTATTAGACAAACTAATTAAGCTTAGGGTCTTAAGTGATGGATTAAGAATTGATATGGATGATTGAGATACTTGGGATGATTTGAATTATATGATTGGCTATTATTAGGATAAGATGGATAAATAGAAATATTAGGGAGATGATTAGGATGAAGGGGGAGATGATTATGATGAAATGTGATTAGGACGGAGGGGGGTGATTAGGATGAAAATGGATGATTAGAATGCTTAGGAGGATAATTAGGATGATGAATGATGATAATGATGGAAGAGGATAATTAAGATGAAATGATTGAAAGGAGATAACTATGATGATTAGGGATGTAATGATTGAAATGGAAATAAATGATTAAGATAAGATGAAGGATGAATTGGATTAGAAGGGATAATTGGGATGATTGTGAAAGGTTAGAGTGATTATGGAGGTGATTAAAATGATTAAGAGGAATTAAGATGAGAAGTGATAATTATGATAGAATGAGATGATTAGGATGAAGAGGAATGATTAGGATGGAAAGGATTGGTTAGGGTGAGGTGATTGGGATGAGATGATGGATGGTTATGATGACTAGGATGGGATAATTTATTTGACTTGGATGACTAGGATAGGATGATTAGGATGGGGAATGGGGACTAGGATGCTGAGGAATGATTATGATGACTAGGACGAGATGATTGGGTTGACTCGGTTGACTAGGATGATGAGGAATGATTATGATAGAGATTGAGGATGAGAAGTTTGACTTGGAGATGATGTGGATAGCTTGACTTGGAGGACACCTAGATTTGCTTGTTTTTGAAATATTTCTAATGTTTTTGGATTTTGGATTTTTTTAGTTTTCTTTCTTGCTTGATTAAGATTTAAATCTTGAATACACATTCACACACACAAGAAAATATTTGATGCAAGATGTAATGAAAATGATTATGATAAGAAGACACTTCCAAGCACAAGAACAATAATATCAATTATTCAAGTGGGTAGATTGGACAATGGTCTTAAACTAGGATGCACAAGGTTCTAGGGATGTCCTCTATATACCTTGTGGGTATGCGAGGCCCAATTTCATGAATTTGAAAGGAGAATAATGCAAAAAAACTGGGAGGAGAGGGTAACCCACACTCCACCTTTACTTCCCAAAGGTATACATTTCTTTGGGGCTTAACCAAGATTGAAAAGATTCTACTTCCAAGAGTCATGTCTTTAGATTCATCCCCCACTATTTATACTCAAACAAAACACTAGAGTTGAGGTCATCCCCTAGAGTGATCACTTCTCTAGGCAGCCCCCCTAAGAAGGTTACACAAAATTGATGCAAATAATGCTTTTGATCTCCAAGATAATATGATAATGCAAAGAGAGAGCATACACATGTATTTGATCAGACAAGCAATGTTCATTAACCTTAGAAATTGAAATGTGTGATGTGAAAATGAGAGTGTTGAAGAGTGTTTTTGATTCCAAAGATCATATGGAAATGCGAGGGAAGAGCATACACACCTCCAAGAACAAACAAGGTCACCAAGCAATGCAAGAACTTATTATTTTTAAGCCCAAATAGAAAGTATGATTTTGAGAAGACACTTTCTCTTTTTAAGGCCAAATTGAAGGTGTGATGTTGAGAAGACACTTATTCTTTTTAGATCCAAATTGAAATGTGATGTTGTAAACAAGACTAAGATAAAGATATGAGTTGAAAAGTGTGCACCTAGATTTTCTTTAGGTCCAATTTTTTTTCCACTTGATCCAATTTGAATTTTGAGGAGTTTTTATTTTTTGCACATTAAAAAAACCAACAACAAATACAAAACCCTAACAAGATAATTGACCACTAATATTAGAGTGTTAGCTTAAAACCCTACCAAACAAAGGTTTTATTTTTAATAATTATTTTAAGCTCAAAAATAAATCTTCAAAGAACAAAACCCCACTAAAATTTCAAGAGCTTTCTGAAAATAAAAAAATTTCTAAAAATTCTTTAATTTGTGCCCTATAGAGTAGATTTATTAAAAACCCTAATTTTAAAGATTTGATTTTTTTGAATTAATTTTTATCAAAATTAAAAAGATAAAGAATAGACCCTCATTAGAATTCAGAGAGATTTCCAGAAATATAAACAAATCCAAAAAATTCACTATTTTTCTATCAAAATTAATTTTTCATGAAAAATAATTAAAAAATAGATCCAAAAAAATTGATTTTTGGATTGAAAGCTTTTGATATTGTCCCCAACCTACAAAAAAAAATTTGTGAAAAAATTGTAGCCATTTGAGAGATATGGTCAAATATTTGAAAACTAGGGTTTTATCCAAAAATGATGCAAAACCTACAACAAAAAGCTAACAAAACCTAGAAAAAAGGATCCAACTCCAAAATTCCTCAAAATTTGTCAAAGTATTGAGCCAAAAATCAGTTAGGGGGTTCATTTCAGGTTCACCAAAATGTATGCATGTAAAATGTATAGATACAGAAATATACATAAAACATAATTTAAATCAAATCAAATGTAATGCAAACCTCAAAAGATTAAATGTAGTATGTTGAATTGTTGAAGATTTGAATATGGTTGCTCATGATTCTTGCAACATGACATGATCCTAAAATATGTTGATGTCTAGATGTAGATAGAGTGTAGATGTCAAAATGACAAGGATAAAGGTCTTTTATAGAAAAGACAACTTTGAATGAAGGGATGAGATTGAATGTCAATAAGATGTATTAATCAATGGCCAAGAATGAAAGATGTAGTATGGAATAGGGTTAGGGAAAAATTAGGGAAATGACAAGAAATGAATGGCTAAGAATGAATTATAAAATAATTCAATCAAGGTCTGAAATTAAATGAGACATGAAGAGATAAGAATGACACGGATAAAGAGGTTGGTAGATAAAAAGAGGTTGTTGGAGAAAATTAAATAATTATAAAATTATTTAATATAGGAGGGAAAGTGAATAATTAAATAATGAAAACATTATTTAATTATAGAAGACATGTGACAGGTTGACTTTTAATTCAAATAACAATTTAATTTAAAAGTGGAGGAAAAATACATAATATTAAATAATTAAAATGATTATTTAATATTAGAGGGAAAGGTGGAAAATAATTGAATAAATAAAATTTATTTAATTATGGAAGAAAAAGCTAATGAATAATTAAATAATTGAAATAATTATTTAATTATAGTAGAAAAATGGAAAATAAATAGAAATTTATTTAATTATATGGGAACAAATTATTTAGTGACATATTTAATTCAATTAATTAAGGGAGGAATAAAGAGAAAATACATTAATTAAATAATTAAGAATTATTTAATTAATAGATGAATATGACCTTAAAAGATAAATAAATAATTAAAATTATTTAATTATGCAAGTAGAAGGAGGAATTGATATGAAAATATGGGTTCATAGGTTTAGGACATTTTTCAGTGTCTACACTTAAATTTGTAGAACAACCTCAATGGAAGTGATTGTTAAGTTGTCTAAATTTGACAATAATACTCCCAAAAAAATTGCAAAGAACAATGAAGCAATTGGATTAGTGAGAGAGATTTAAAATTTTCAATCTAGCTTAGATTTGTAGCTAAAAAATAAATTGAAGATGTTTGAGACATTGGAAGAGGGGGTGATGCCTAACATTTTGGATAATTTTGGAATAATCAAGCCTCTCGATGTTTGGGAAAGTGAATTTTGGAATGTCATCCCAACAATGTGTTCCTTCATTTGCACTTGTGGAAAGCCAAACATGGCTTTATTGAATAATTCTATTATTGAATTGATAAAATTAGAGTCTAGTCTGGACAATTTTGTCAAATAAAATAGGGAAGTTATGGATGCTAAGTACAATGTCCATATTAACAAGGTGTAAAAATTTTTGAATTTCAAGTGGCTATCAGAAGATTCCTACAATTCATGGTTAGAGTAGTATAATGAGTAGCGTGAGTTACATGATTAATATCAGCCTCAACTTTTGCAATGGTTTCAACAATAATTTTTCCTTTACTAAAGTGTTTTTTGTCTTATATGAGATAGTTGTACATGCATTTTTTTTATTCATGTGAATAAGTTGTCAAATGAAATTGTGACATCTATCTTATGGCTCGAAGCTTGTTTGCTCCCTTATTCTATAAAAGGGAATTTTGAGCTTAATTTTGGGATCCCGAGAATTATAATTATAGGATGGTCAGATAGTTAAGGTTTAATGAG